>JAALXH010000030.1:0-71861 GCA_012977735.1 Fusarium tanahbumbuense | reverse complement strand
AGGGGCTAATAACTATTACAATCAGTAATAGGGAAAAATAAAAAAAAGTTATAAAGGTTATAGAATCTCCACTCGCAGCTGGTTCTACCGGTATTACAACCATTAGTAAGCATGTTAGGTCTTATTGGCTACAATGCCTATTGCTACATCCTCTAATAATTGTATTACATATAGCTAAAAGGAAGTATTATAAATTACTAGTGCCCTATTTTAAGTTTATAACATAACAGTAACCGTCGTCCTCCTCTACAAAGACCTCTCGCCAACCCTAACCTATACTTTTGCAACCTTATTATCTCTTCTTCCCGTTTCTTAATATATTCCTAAAGTTCCAAAGACGTCGTTACCGCTTCATTCTCAGTTCTAGCCCTTTCCAAAGCTACTCTTTCTCGTCTCTTTCTCTTGATCCGGGATGCTACACAGCATCCAATGCACGACAGAATACCTACAAAGCTAAGAACAGGAAGCACAACGATTACAATCACCATTAACGGTCCATCCAAAAACGGCCTACTATCGTCGAGGGGGCGATCGTATTTACCGTCCGGGATAACTGCACCAGGTGTCCACGTTGGCACCCTTTTAGCGCTAGTCAACGTTGGAAGCGATGGTGTGAGGGTTGACGTATCGTCTGACATCCAAGTTATTGCCCAAGCCTCATGTACGACATATGTGTCCTCCACGGTCATGGATCTGCGGTCGCTATCAAGCCTCATGGTGTTGTTTGACGTCCAGCGTCCGCATGCATTCGAGAGAATGCTGTAGAGGATTGCGTCATACGTCAAGCTATAGCCACTGAAAGTATAGTTAGTATCAGTATCTCGAACCAGAAAGCTGATGATCAAGACGTCGCTTAGAAAGAATGTGCGAGCTAACCTATTACAACAGTACGCTGTCGAGGCCATCTCTCCGTTCTCTTCCATCTCATAGTATGTCCAGCCGCTGGGACATACAGCAGGGCTAAAGTGGAGACGACTCTCTGGCGCCACAGAGTCCCAACCAGATGGATAACATGAGTCGACCCGGTCCGAAACAACAAGAGGTACTGTGTACTCAGTGTCGTCAAAATAAGTTGTTACAAGACTGGTGGTGGTGAAGTGTGAATCACAGCCGGTCGGCTGTTGAAATGGTGTAGTCAACGCCAACAGCGCTGCGGCCGTGGTCGTGACCGAGATTGACGACATGCCAGGGGTATTCGGAAAGGACATTGAAAAACCTTGGAATTTACCAAATTTAAAAGAAAACGAAAAGGGCTATCACATTCGGCCAACAAGCACACTTTATATACCAAGTTACGCCGCATGCGCCCCGCTGTCCTTTACAGGGAGGGACCAACAGAGGCACGTATTAGGCTCCAGACCTTGAACCCTGACATTTGACCCCCTGGCAGCTGACCCCCTGACACATTCTCGCCGAATCAAGTTGACAAAGTAAAGTTGGTAATTGCCGGACAAATCTTGAAGTCAGGATTGGGTACACTTTTCTCTAAAACAGTTTCGTAACTTAACATAACCTTGTGACCAGAATGGTCTGTTGTATTGTTCCCTGGTGTATAAGTATCATGATACCCTTCTATTACGACCTGGCTAAAAGCACTGAGATAGCTGTTGAATATCCTTCTCCAGTCTTAATACAACTCCCTCATAAAAGCTCTGACAAAACTCTTCATTCTCCAGCCCCATGATTCCCAATACATTATTTAGACACCACTCCACTGCCAGCAAATAGTTTTCTCCTACCTCTTCTAGTACCTTGCCCCTCAACTGAAGGCCGACTTCCCGCTTCTCCATAATAAATGCAAGATCTGTATATGAAGCCATTGTCATGTCTAGTGCCGGTTCAGGTCTTCCGGTTACTACCTGTATTAGCATCGCACCGAGTGACAGGAGTATTGGGTTCCTAGCTCTGGGAGGCTCTCTGAGCAGTAAGTCTTCCGCAGGAACAGTCTCCATGCGGACCTTTACGAATGTCCCGGTTGAAGAAAGCAAAGAAGATGAATCTGAAGTCTTGTCGTCTTTCTGAAAGAATACAATGTCGTCCAAACTCAGGATTCGCGCTAGCCATGGGGTCTTATATAAATAGAGGACATTCATCGAGATGGCCAGCGCTACTCTGAGCTTTTCTAAGAGATCGTACTCCTGGTTGTCTTTATAAGCCACTAATAAATGCCGTAACGTGAGACCTGGGCTATGTGTTGGGTAGTAGCTCTGCAGGTAAAGGCCGAATGTGCGATTAGGGTCCGCGACATATCCGCAACATGGGGCTTCTGGTTTCTTTTTCCCTTTCTGCCACGATACTATAGCCTGACATAGATTCGTAGTGAGTACAGGCGGTGACATTGTGGGTTTCGACACCGATGTCTCATCGTTGGTGGAAGCTTTCGCGGCCAGAACTTCTTCTGGGGATGTCGACTTTAACTTTGACGAGGAACCAAATAACCCAACAAACCGAACTTTGGGACGTGGAGACACAGGTCTGCTTCCACTGGAGTGAATAGTCAAGATTGAAGACTGATCTTTGGTTTGTCCGATTCTGGGCTGAAGCTGCAGTCGGAAACTGTCCCATCGGTGCGGTTCTTCCAGAGCATCGATTTCCCCTATGCCCTGCCCTGTGAGTCTTGTACCAGTACCCAAGCTCTCAAATGACCCTAGCATCAGATGGAAGTTGAGGCTTCTAGCCAATTCGTCTTCCGCGTCAGTGGGTATAAGTGTAGCTGTCCTTGGTACCAGCTCGAGACACAAGTCGTGTGGATGGGCGCATCGACACGTGACTGCAGTCTTCAGGGCGTCAAAGACACTCTGCGATAGGCCTCGAAGAAGTCTGGTGAACCTGGCCTGCGACCGTAGCTTTCTGCTGGGCTCGATTTTGCGGTTGTCGTCTGCCAGGTCACGCAATGTTGAGTTCGCTGCCTTTATCCGAGAGATGATACTCTCATAATCTTTCTTCCTTAGAGAGAAGGATGCTCTTTTCCTGTATTCTTCTAGAATTGCTTTTGTGCTATTAAGCTTAACCTAAACTCAAAGGATTAGCTCGTGTCGCTAGTAATAATGCGCCAGAGTGACATGTTCACGTGTCTGCTTGATTGAAGTCCCAGCTTCTCACTCAGTTCCTCGGTCGCATCTTGCAATTCTTTTGCATTGTCTCGAAACGTGTCCATACTTGTCCATAGCCGCCCCCTGATGCTGTCATCGAATTGCTTCCACTCAGATCCAAAAGGCTTCTTGACTATATCATCGATCCGTGATAGAGGCGCAATACCATCGAGAAGTACTTCGCATGTCGTTCGCAGGCGAACTTGTTCTGTTTCTAGGTCTTGAATGAGGGCTTTTAGGTCACGATCTGCACTTCGAATCCGCGAAAGGATGGCCCTATATGACTTCAGGGCTTCAATGGCTAGTGGTAGGACACCAAGAACGACGCCTACAACTTCGAAGCCGGACATGATGCTTTCATGAGATTCGGTACATCAATGAGTGATCAGCTTCGTTGTGTATTGTCAGATATGGGGAAAGTCCTGAATATGCAAACCCCGCACCACGTCAAGAAAAACAACCAATAAATGCGGTATCAAATTCGCCGCATCCAATCATACAAGGACACATACGTGTACGGGCTATTTGTTAAAAATAAGGCTCTTAGCAAACCCGACTGTAAAGTTGATTTCTCGTTCACGATTGTGAAAAGCCGAATTATTGACCGCACTCATCTCCAAAAAGATACGTTGCGCCTCGCTGTTTAAAACCAAGCAATGGAAGGTGATTTTGGATCCACCAGTGAAGTTGGAATTGCCGCCCTGGTAACTCGCAGCCTTGCTCTCTTTCAGTCGCTCACCTTGGCGCTAGAGGATGACCATATCCAAGCCTCGCAAGTCAGACTTTACCTATCCAGATTCAAGCTCTGGGCTGGCAACTTAGGAGCGCACCGCGGATCTGGGGGTCGATCTCTTGAATATAGGTTACGTGATGCGTCCCACATCCGGAAGTTGGTCATCTCTTTGCTCAGTGATTTGCGCGGCTCGATCGAACGAGGTATCTACTTCCATTCTCCTCCTTCGAGCCGAATTCCTAATCAGTACTTAGGCGTCCCCCTTACCAACCAAGAGGTTGGCTCTTATACCTCTGCTCATAGCTACGACCAAGTGGAAACCGAATTGGCCGAATACTTTAACGATGATCAAGACTCTGAGAAGTCCGAGACTGTAAAAACCCTCGATGAGATTGGTCACGTAGTATCGTGTCTCCTTCGGCTATCTATCACAATAAGCAACCCGTCACCTCATAGTCGGGTCCTGGCCCGGGAGGACGATGGTCTTATCGAGTCGTATGTGCACTGGGATGCAAATCATGTCCGAGAAAAGTTCAACAAAGTAACCGAACACCTTGCGAATAGACTTGGTAGAGCCATGGCTCGTCGGAGGCTTTACTTTAAGTACCGGGAGGAGCATAGAAACCGGTTGGCTCAGGGATTGGCCGAGGATGACGATGAACAAGCAACAACGGTGGCATCTTCCCTCCCCGATCATCTTAAGGAAGTAGATGAGACATGCTCAACTTCGTTCACCATAGCGGACGACGCTGGTTCTAATGCGTCGGCAACTTCATATGCCACGTCAAACCCCAATTCAACCCAGCTACGAGTACCCTCTCTCCCAAGGAAATACTATGACGAACCGTTTAAGTGTCCATTCTGTCAAAACATCGTGTCGATAGACACCAGATATGCTTGGAAGTATGTTTGCTCCTGCCTGATAAAGCGGCTGATTAGTCTAACATTGTTAAAGGAAGCACGTTTTTAAAGATCTTCGACCCTACGTATGTCTCTCAGATGTTTGTAAAACACCAGAACAACTCTATATGCGCCGGAGAGACTGGATGATGCACATGAAACGTGGTCATTGGAGGATATGGCCGTGTCCATTCGGATGCAATACAGAGTGTGACATACCTGAAGACTTCCACAAGCATATCGAGGTATCACACAAACATGACATATCTCCAGACAAGATACATGCCTTGGTTGAACTAAGCAGCCTACCGAATAAAGTAAAGGCCATCGGGCGTTGCCCTCTGTGTTTTGATTTCCAAGTAACTACCGAGAAGCAGTATGAGAAGCACATAGGGCAGCATCTTGAGCAGCTCGCGCTCTTTACCTTGCCAGATCTGAGGGAATTGAACAACGACGACGAAGAGTCCAAACAACCCGAGACTGGACATGAGAGCGGTGGGAGCGACGACGAGGACGGGCATGAATTTGACGACGGCGTATCCAGGATTAGGTCAGAAGCCGAGGCTGCTGCTTTTAAGGAAATGGCGGAGAGGCTACAAGCTGCCGAGCTTCATCATGAGGATGAGGCTAAAGTCCGAAGAGAGGCCGAGGAGTCCTTCCGTAGAAGAATGGAAGACATGAGACTGGCCCAAGAAGACGCTAAGAAGGAAATTGAGAGAGCAAGACTTGAGGCGGAGAGAGTGGCTACGGAAAGACAAGCACAAGAACATGCTCAAGCAATGGCAGAAGCTGAAGAAAAGGCTCGACTTCGTTTTGAAGCCGATTTGAAGGCCACAGAAAACCGAATAAAGGCTAGATATGAGACTTTCGACTGGCTTCACGAGGAAACTAGAAGGGAGTTGGAGTCAAATATGACAGCTGCCAATGACCAACGGAAAGCTACCGCCGAAGCACGCACAGAGGCTGAGAGAGAAGCCCGCGAAGATTACGGGTGAACGATAAGTGGAGATTACGATGATAAGGCTGGATAGGATGTCTACATGATTTCAGAGGCTGGAATAAAGTAAGCTGGAAAGTCAACGATATCTGAGTCTCCAAATTGATACCGAATTGGGTAGTTCACTAGCACTTTTTGTCACGATCAATTAGGCAGCTCCTTCGTCAATCCAGTCCAATAGAATGCGTCGATCTCAGCCATTATCTCTCACCCCTTCGCGCCTTTTGATAACGGTGGATACCTATCCAATCAATCCGCTCTAGTGACTGCAAATCATCGAATCATCGTTGGAGTTATCTTCCCCGCGATTGCAATCCGCTAGCGTCGGCGAACACGGCACGTGCTGCATCCGTCATGCCCGATAACGATCAGAGGATGTAGGAACTATAAGTGTAAACTTATCCCCATTACAATATTCTTTTCTTGGCAGTATCTTGTTTTACTATCATGCCAAAATGAGTATCAAAGAAACTACAAACATCGATGACTATCAACTCGCCCAACTGGGTCACTCCCAGTCCTTCAAGCGCAACTTCAGCCGCTGGACAATGCTGGGTCTCGCCTTTGCGATTCTTAACTCTTGGACCGCCCTCGCAGCATCACTTTCCCTCGCCCTCCCCTCCGGTGGCCCGGTTGCAGTAATTTGGGGTCTTGTCACAGCTGGTATCTGCAATTTATCCCTCGCAGCCAGTCTTGCAGAATTTCTATCTGCACAGCCAACTTCCGGAGGTCAATATCATTGGGTGGCTACCATTGCGCCTGCTTCGCTTAAGATTCCTCTGTCTTGGATTACAGGATGGATCAATCTTAGTGGTTGGGCTTGTCTTGTTGCGACGAATTGTTCGTTGTCGAGCACCCTTATCATCAACATCATTTCGCTTCTTCATCCGGAATATGCGTTCCAGAGATGGCATCAGTTTTTGATCTATCTTGGCATCGCGTTTGTTGCTTTTGCGACCAACGCTTTCATGCACTCCATTTTGCCGAAGATCAATGGTCTGGCTCTTGTTTGGAGCATTGCTGGCTTCTTTATCATTTCTATCACTGTACTTGCTTGTGCAGCGCCCGAGTATGCCACAGCCAAGTACGTGTTTGCGACCTTTATCAACACTACGGGTTGGCCTGACGGTATCGCTTGGCTACTCGGACTTCTTCAAGGCGGTCTTGGTCTCACTGGCTTCGATGCAGTGGCCCATATGATCGAGGAAATCCCGAACGCCGCCTTGGAAGGACCAAAGATTATGCTGTATTGCCAATACATCGGCATCTCGACTGGCTTCCTCTTCCTCATCGTGGTGCTCTTCGTCTCAGGCGGTATCGGTAATGCAGACAGAATCATCGGATCTACCGCCGGACCTTTACTTGAGATCTTCTATCTCGCGACAGACAGCAAAGTCGGAGCCATCTGCCTCCTCATGTTCCCTCTTCTCTGTCTGGTCTTTGCTGCTATCGCTGTTATGACGACTTCATCTCGTATGATGTTTGCTTTCGCGAGAGATGGTGGTCTCCCAGCGTCGCGTATCTGGTGGAAAGTTCATCCTACGCTTGGTGTTCCCATGAACGCGCTGTACCTGAACGTTATTATCGTTATCGTGTTTGGCTGCATTTATCTTGGCTCAACTGTCGCTTTCAACGCTATCATCGCGTCGTCTGTGGTAGCTCTGGGTCTCAGCTACGGCATTCCCATCGCTCTGCATGTTTGCACGGGACGATCACGGTTACCAGAGGGAGCTTTCAAGCTGCCCAATTGGCTTGGATGGACCACAAACATTATTGGACTGGTCTACACTATTGTCACAACGGTTCTGTTTCTGTTTCCTCCTGCTCTGCCTGTGGATGGAACTACCATGAATTACTGTGTGGTTGCATTTGGAGTCATCATTGTCATTTCGCTTGTTCAGTGGATTGTTGATGGACGGAAGAACTTTGAAGGACCGAGAATCACTATTGGTGAGAGCGAAGTACCGGAGGCTGATCACTAATTGGCAAGGGGTTGAACAGTCACATCAGAGATTAAAGATGATATTTAAAACTCATTGTATTAAAGATAGTGTGGAGTAATTTTGCCCAAGCTGTTTTCCACCAAACCAACGCCTGATCCTCAACCTCGATAGCATAAATCGTGAACACCTCAACTACACCCCATGATATCTTGCCACCTAAGCCTTGGCCTCAGTCTGCTGAACAGCATCATGGGCCTCATTGAACGAATCGACCTTGTAAGAGCTGAACTTGCGCGCAGAAACACCCTTGGCAAACATGATATCAAGCTCCTCGAAAGTCCTGTTGCGAGTCTCAGGAAGACGGAAATATCCCCAAACAAAAGTCAAGAAAGCAGTGCTTCCCCAGATAAATCCAGTGTAGCCCTTGAGGTTCCACTTGGTAGGGTTCATGAAGTATGGCTGAAGAACACCAGCGACGACACTGGTGAGGGCATAACCGTTGCGAGCCAGACAAATGGTCTTCTGTCGAAGTCTGGTAGAACCAATCTCGGCGGGGAGGGCCCAACCCAATTGACCGGCTGAGAGTTGGAAGACGAATGTCCAGACAAGAGTCAGGACAGCTTGGCTCATGGCGATAGTGTTGTTCTCGGTGCGGGTGTTGAGAATGCCGATAATGAAGAGAACAATAGCCATGGTGAACATACCATACAGGTAAGCTGTTCGTCGACCGATGTAGGGCATAATGGCGACCCAAGAGATGATAGTTGCGAACAGAGCCATTCCGTTACCACCAACGTTGAGATGGTAGGTTGTGTTCGTGTCAAGTCCAACCTGCTGGAAGAAGTAGGTGGAGTTGTATGCGAAGTTGAGACCAGAGAGGACTTGACCAGCAAAGACAACGACAGCGATTTCGGTTCGGCGAAGCTCGAAGCCTTGGAAACAATCCTTGTATGAGGTTCCGACCGAGAGCTTCTCCTCAAGATCGTTGGTGTAGACAATCAGGCCGAGAGTATCGTGGAGTTCTTCTTCGGTGGCATTGGGTCGGAGGCGTCGGAGGTTCACGAGAGCGTCATCGTGGCGGCCGATTCGAACGAGATGCCAGGGTGTGTCGGGAGCGAAGCAGAGGATGGGAATCAAGACAACAGGCCAGAACCATTGCAGAGCAAATGGAATGCGATATGCCCAGGGTGCTGGCTTGTTGACGAGACCGGCCATGACACCAGCTGAGATGAGCTGTCCAATGATGAAGCACATGTTTGTCCAACTAGTCATGTAGACTCGAAGAGACATGGGCAGGACCTCTGAGGCATAGGCGGGTGCGGTGGTAGCAAAGACACCCCAGGGCAGACCACAGAGGATCTGTCCAACAAGGAGGACCTTGGTATCAGGTGCGAAGAAGACGATGAAGATGAAAGAGCTCAGCGCAACGAGCGAGGCAATGAGGACCTTGATGTGACCATACTTGGTGACAAGGTATCCATTGAGAAGTGTTCCGAAGAACGCACCCACGCCTGCAGCATTACCAAGACCAGCCTGCCACGGAGCAGAAAGTTGGTAGTTGTTGGTATCTTCGTTCCAATGGCCGTATTTCTTCGCGAAAGCAGGATAAGCGTAGAAGTTGGACAGGAGATTGGTATCATAGCCTTCCATGACAACGCACATGGAGACGACGAGACACCAGACTACTGTCCATGGGTATTTGCGGACAGCCTGCAGAGGAGGAAGATTGTGTTCAGCCTCAGCGCCGAGACGAGCCTGGTCGGTGGTATCTTGAGCTGGCTTGCGGGGTGCTTCGACATCGTAGTCCTCAGCATGAGAGACAGAAGTATCGAGAGTTTCTTTGCCCATCTTGTCGGTGATAGTGATAGAGATGCAGATGCAGATGCAGATTTGATTCTGATGATCTTGGCTGTATCAGGGTCGCATCATAAGGTTATATAATGGAGAAACACTTTTCGGATCTACTTCCTAGTTCACCGTCTCCTGCTTCTGGCATCCCCATGGGGAATGCAGAATTCGCCCCGTGGGGGAGGGTTCGATCGTTTGACTACTTGACGATCCGAAAATTACCCCATTAGGAAAAGTCCAGTTGGACCTTCCTGAAGAAAAGCTTAGCCCTCGGCTTGATGCGACGATAGTTTCTCGTCGCGGATTGGTCAATGTAACCCCGCTGTATTCATCGGACCGAGAATAGGAAGGTAGCAAAAAAGCAAATGACGCGGGCATCACCCGACTATATCTCCATTGAGCATATCACCAATTATAATGTCTACTATAACCGAAAAACGCAGCCAAGTCTGCGATAATTGCCGATTCCGCAAAGTCAAGTGTGATCGGGGCTTGCCCTGCAAGAATTGTAGCATCGGGGATCTTCGGTGTCAGTATCGGCATAGTATTCGGAGGAAAGGTCCTAAGCAGGGCCAAGGAAGACGACAGGCGCAGTTGAGACAGGGTCTTGGGGGTGATGGGTTCCAGTTTCAGATTGTTACGCCGAGGGAGACTGGGCCGAGCAGAAGCGAGTGCGAGTCCCAAGCACCAACAGAGACATGGGCACAGACAGAAACACAAACCCAGGCAAAGTCACAAGCAGAGACACAACCACAGACTCAGACACAGGAACACCAACAACAACAACAACCATTGCCAGGGACCATTCCACTCTCGCAACCAGACCTGAATGAGACTCAACACATTGGACCAGACATTCCAAGCCTATCCCATGACTCAATCCTCGAAACCGAAGACCTCTGCAAACGCATGTCTCAATCCCTCACCGCCCACATCCAACTCTTCCAGCGCTTCCTCTACCCAATAATGCCAGTCGTCGACGACGACGTCCTCGCCGACGCAGCACGCCTCAACGAAATACCACCATCACGATACGCTCTCATCCTAGCGATATGCGCTGCCACACGAATGCAGCTTCGACTCGACAAACGCATCGATGGCTCCGACAATGAACTCAATGCTGAGATTCCACCGGAACCACAATTGGATGGAGATGTCTTGGTGAAGCTTGCTGAGAATTGCCTTCGGGAGTATAGTGTTATTGATGATTCGAGTCTGGATTCTATACTCGTTTCTTTTTTCCTCTTTGCGAGTTATGGAAATCTTAATGATTCAAGGCATGCGTGGTTTTATCTCAATCAGAGTATTACTCTTGCACAAGCCCTTGATCTCACCCGAGAGTCGGGGTACTACGGGCTACCTGATGAAGAGCGTGAAAAGAGAAGACGAGTATTTTGGCTCCTCTTCGTTACAGAACGGTATGCCAACCAAATCTTGCTCCTCATTTGTGATGCTAACAATCTTAGGACATTTGCCCTACAACATCGACGATCAGTCATGCTCCGAAGCACCGTCAACAAACCCCAAGTAGTCGACTCCAACTGCCCCGTCGTAATGCACGATTTTATAAACCACATCCGTCTCTTCGAATCCCTACCCTACTCACTATACGAATGGCAACCAGAGAACGACGATCGACGTTTCGAAGATTTAAAGCTTGTCAACACCATCAACGATAAATTATGCAGCGTCCAGCCTGAGCAATCGATCATTGAGAGCCAACGCTTTGACACACTTATTACACAGCAGTGGCTTCGCATCTCTATGTGGAGGATAGCTTTCGGTCAGAATCCTTCTTCTGCTTCTGGGTTTGGACTGTTGCTTCCTCCTGCGTTGCCTATGGATGCGGGGAAGATTATTATGGCTGCTTTGGGATCTGTGGGGACCAAGTCCAAGGATTGTCATGGCATTGGAATGGTGAGGTCGATGTACCTTTTCATTGAGCTTTACTGACATTTTTCTAGGAGCAGAAATTGTTTGACGTCGGAGTCAGTCTCGCCGACACAGCCCAATTACCAGGCTGGTCATACAACGCCCTCGACAACGGTCCTCGAGATTTACTCTCGGTAGTCATCCACGCTTTATCCACCGTCCGAGGATCACAATCACATCTACTCCCCAATTTGCTCAAGCACTCAGAAACATTATTTGCATTATCGGATCCAAATGCTCATATTGATCTGCAGTGGGATATGCTCGGTGATGCGAGGAATGCAGTTGTTGAGGAGGTTTCGGAGAAGAGTGAAAGTTCAGTTGACTCTTTGGCTTGGGTGCCGGAGAATGGGCTTGACTTGTTGGATTTGAGCACGCCTGTTGCGACGACTACTTGGGATGATGGTACGATCACTTGTGAGACGTTTGATCCCGATATTGGGTTGTCTTTTGATTGAGTCTATTGACACAAATTGGATCTCTGTCGTGTTTCCTAGTTTATTTCTACCAATGATACTCCCATAGCATTTCTTAATCTATCTTTATGCCCAAACTCAAACCTTCTCGAGCAAAACAACCTTGCTATCATAATCCGTACCAAATCGATACTGGATACCACCATTCATCAACGTCGCGCCAGAATAAACGTCTCCACCATCGAGCTTATACTTCGCAGCAGGATCAAGACCAGCCAATCTCAGCAAAGGATAGTTCGTCACAGTAGTCGATCTAATCTGGAACGCAAAGAGCACAGCCTGGTTTCCGTCTTCCGACACAAAGATTGCAGCAGGGAAGTTGGAATGCTCGGGCAAGACCAAGCGCCACATATCACCGTTGATGATAATAGGATTGATCTTCTCCGCGAGAGCGATGAGTTCTGGGATCTGCGTCTTATCTTCCTCGGGCGTGTGGTCTGGATCGAGCTCAAAGCCGAAGGAGCCTCCCATCATAGCGACATGAGCTCTGAAACGCATGGGCAATGATCGCCCTGTTAGGTCGTTCGGGGCAGAACAGACGTGTGCGCCCATAGACGAAGGCGGGTAGACCAACGATGTACCGAATTGGATATGAATGCGATCATAAGCGTCCATGTTATCAGACGTCCAGACTTGAGGGAAGTACTGCAAGATACCAGGATCGAAACGGCCTCCGCCAGAAGCACAGCCTTCCCAGAGTACGCTAGGGAAGCGAGTTGTGAGAACCTCGAAGACGTGGTATATGCCCAGCATGTAAGCGTGGTGGTTGTCTGGTGTAGGACTTTCGTGCATAGCTCGGTTGTTGTCCCACTTAATGTAGTTAATAGGTGCCGACTCAAGGATCTTGGTCATTGAGTCGATGATGTAGTTCTGGACTTCGGGAAGGGCTGCGTTGAGCACGAGTTGTTGGCGGGTCTCGCTGCGTGTGTGTGTTCCTGCGCTGAGAACCCACTCAGGATGCTGCTCGTAGAGTTCGGATTTCTGATTGACCATCTCGGGTTCAACCCACAGACCAAATTGCAAGTTTTCATCCGAGTCAGCAACCTTGAGTTTGTTGACGCTCTCAACAAGAGAACCTAATCCGTTGGGAAATCTCTTGGGATTGGCAACCCAGTCGCCCAAACCAGCGTGATCATCGACGCGAGGATATTTGTCCCCAAACCACCCATCATCGAGCACAAACAGCTTAGCGCCCAACTTGGCAGTCTCCTGCGCAAGTTTGTAGATGGTTTTCTCATCAAAATTGAAGTAAAGACCTTCCCAGCTATTCAGCAAAACTGGTCGCGGCTGGTTGACGAATTTACTTCGAATGAGGTTCTGACGATAGAGACGGTGAAACTTGCGTGACATTTCACCGATGCCGGCGTTGGAAAAGACGGAGACGCATTCTGGTGATTGGAGTGTCTCGCCAGGTCTCAATGGCCAGGAGAGTTGGCACGGGTTCATTCCGATGACTGCTCGGGTGAGGCCTTGATGGGATTTTTCGACTTCAACGTTGAAGGAGCCTGTGTAGACGAGGGAGAAACCCCATGCCTCACCGTGAGACTCTGTTGTTGTGGGAGATACGACTGAGAGGAAGGGATTGTGGTAGTGAGAGGAGTATCCCGTCGTGCTTCCGAATCTGGTCATCGTTAGTCGCAGAAGCTGTGTGAGGTACTGTGAACTTACCCTTGTGTTCCGTACTCAACCTTTCGGCGAGTCCTATTGCACTCTCTTGTCCACTCGCCCTGAAGCTGCAACATGTCATACTCCTCATTCGGAAAGTCAGCACAAAAACTAGCCAACTTCTCAACAACAATCACATCATTACTGTTGTTAACAACCCTCACATTCCTCACAATAGCATCAAGTCTAGGAAACACCGAGTAACTCAACTCAGCAGTCACAGAACTATGCTCATCCTGCAACGTCACGACAAGCGTCTCAACATCCTCCTCAGCACCAAAAGTACAAGGGAGTTTCTCAAGAGCAGGTTTACCCTTGATGACGCTGTGAGATTTGTACTTGAAATTGCACACGGTGAAGCCCTTCGAGTGCTTAATGTGGACTGCTGGGGTGCGGAAGTCGCCGCGGCCGAGGTCGGGAAATTCACGGCGGAGATGGGCTTGGGTGGACCACCCGCCGCCGTTGGACTTGATTTGGGCAATAGGGTCTTCTGTTACTGGGGCGCCGAAGTGATCGAGGAGAATATCTCCAGTTTCGGAATCGACGTGGAAGCGGTACGAGACATTTTTGCCGTTGAGGGCGAAGGAAGTCCCGTTGACCACGATTGCTGTAGATGTCAGTCAGTCATTATGGGGCAGATCGGGTGAGATGACATGGGACGTACGGGCAACTCTGGGGCTTGATGAGAGAAGAGTCATCTTGGTCATGAGAGTAGTTACAAGACGCACAAAATGATAGACATAAGTTCAAAGAGAACTCGTTATATGTGAACTGGATCATTGATTCATGTTGTTTTATACGCTGTCATCTTTATCCCCGCGTACTCGTCATTACAATTCCGAACATTTCCCCATGGAGTTAAATCCGGCTTTAATCGCGCGGGGAGGTGAGACATGTCTGTTTTGGTGGGGTGGGAGCAGTACGTACCGAATCTGCTCTTTCTCCGACGCGAATGTGTCTCCCCGCGTTTAATCGCGACGGAACTACCCTGGAGGCAATGCATTGTTCGAATATGTAGGCGTAGAACCTGATAAATGCATACGAGATCATATCTATTACAGTTGTTTGCTTTTTTTGCTGAAACTGAGATATCCATATGATGTAAATATTAGTGTTGCGTTTCAATGTTGGAACTAATTTGAAGACTGTGTTTGGAAATGTTTGCACAACTCGAATTGAAATCTCCCAAAAGCTCTGTATGCGCAACGATGATATGATTGGTCTATGCAGATCCACTCTTGAATCGCTCAGCATCAGCCACACATCCGATCGTCTAATCTAGTCCGAAAAAGTAGTGATCTACATGGTACCAGTCCACAATTGGCTCTTGCAGACGAAATAGACCCGCTCTAGCAACCGAATTGTTCAAGTCCCTTATCGTTCTTATTCCATTTTTTATCCTTATCTCTTATCCCTTATCTCTTATCACCTTAATTATGATCGTGAGCCGCATCGTCACTTTTCAACCAGCCGTTAAGTAGTCGGCCGACCGAACAAGTTCACACCATGTATCAAAGAAATTGAAGATAGTAATTATCAATTAGAATCATAGTCAACTATACATTAAGGTCATTATGTACTCCAATCCTCCCTTCATCTCTCCACCATGGTATACAACTCCACCTCTTCCACGACTTCACAGACACCTCTTGCTCGTCATGAATATTTGTACATGGTATCAAAATCCAGTTTTTTCAGCTCGTGCCATGTCATGATTGAACTGATAGCGTCAACTCCAAGGCATCTTCAGTTCAGCGTGAAGAGCTTAGTAGGTCGCAGTGTTGTGACCAACGTGACCTTGCTGAACGTGGCCAGGTTGGAGGTTCTGCTGCGCAGGATAGCCTGGCTCCGCATGGGGCTGGGCAACATGGGGCTGCTGAGCGTGGGTCTGAGGAACGTTGGTAGGCTGGACATAAGGGTCTTGGTGAACAGGCTCAGGGTGCTTTTCAACGTGATGTTCCTTGCGGCGCTCCTTAATCTCGTGGAAGGAAGCAGTAACAGCATGCATGAGACTAAAGAAGTTAGTACAATATTCTTACAGGTATGTGGGGTTGTGACTTACGTGCTAAGAATAGCAAGAATAAAAGTACCCCAGGGCAAGTTGCAGCTGTCGTCCGTAGTGTCGGAATTGTTCTGGAAAACACCAGAAATCCCCTGTGCCTCATAACATCGTCTTGGGCCAGCCGGGCCACCATTAGGTCGAGTGAGAACAGACACAGCAATGAAACCTCCAATAAAGGCAATATCCAGAAGGACCCAGAGCCAGCGAAGCCATCTGGGACCACCACCCTTGAGAAGCAGAGACAAGATCATGCCAACGAGAGTGTACAAGGCAGCGGCAGCGAGAATACCCTCAACCGCGCCAAAGGCAGCGTTGACGCCACGTCGGGTCTTGATGACATTGACGATGTTGTAAACTTTCTTGAGACGGGCGGAGAAAAGACCGAGGGAGATGACAGAGGAGAGGAATTGTCCAACACGTGTTAAGCGGAGAAACCAACGGTAGAGGCCCGAGTGCTTGAGCTTATCGGGGACGAAACGAGTTAAGAGACCCGTTGGGCGCTCAGACGTGGTGCCGTAATCGTTGTATCTGGTGTTGTCGTGGTACGCCATGGTGAAGATGTCTCAAACTTTGATCATGAGATTGATGGTTGAGTTGTGGCTGTCAAAGCAGAATATATATCAACATTTATTTCTACGTAACATTGTATAGCAGGTTTATTTTGTTTGTGTAATGACGATTCTGGTGATCAGGCACGTCATAACAGACTGGTGTAGCCTCATGACAGTCATAAGTCGTCATCTAGATCGAGTCAGCGCCATGATCGACGCGCCCGTCCAAGCCACTCAAAACAGAATCATACAATGACGGCAGAGATAAAACTCTCTTGTGCACGCGACTTGTTTAAAATATCCTGTTTCAATCGATCCTTTATTTATTGAATGAATGGCGCGTCATGAATAAAATCCACTATCGACGGACTAAAAGCTCCAGTCTTACCCCTGCGGAGCCTTGGCTTACGACTCTGCTGCCGCGATGCCGAGTTTCTCTGCGTACGCCAAGGGAAAAATGGCCGTAGTTTGAGACAGCCGTCATGATTGATCGAATTCATTGGTTGATGGGACAATCCACATTTTTGAACAGAATCCGAAAAGAAATCAAGGTTTGCGAATTTAAGCAGGGCTGCGTTAGCGGCTGCTTACTACAAACAACCTCAGGGCTAGTTCAGATGGTAATACTTTAATATTATTGTTTATTTCCGATAAGAATTTCATGTACTTGCTATCATGCGACGAGCTCCTCGCTACTTTCTGTATGCGCATGAAGACTAACCTGGGGTGCTTTCGAGTTCGTCCCCGTGGATCGCTGAAACCCACTCCTATCCTTGGACTCAAGATGAATACCAGGTCCAGTAGTCCCACTCGCTCCATAAGCAGAGCTGAACATTCTCGGAATAGCGATTCTGAGAAAAGGCTTGATAGTAGCCATGGAACCACCGATGATGCTGAGGTTCAATTCTAGAATGCACCACATCAAAGCCAAGACCGTGTTATCTAATCTCATCAGCTCGGTCCGAAAAGTAAGCAGAACTTGAAACTTACGCGTTAAATCTGGGTTGTGGAGCAAGGCACTGAGAGATTGCAGCCGAATGACGCTGATGATGCAGACGCTGCTTCGGTTAGATAGAGTATATAAGCGAGGGCTGGGGAACGTACGATGCACCCATGGTTAAAAGAACGCCAACTCCGATCTTTTGTTTTTTTGGTAGCATAAGAGTCTTGAGCCACGGCAGAGGAATTATGACAGTGAGAATGTCTGCGAATATTCCAAGTCCGGCTTGCAAGAAGTAGAAGACGGGTCTGTTGATGCACTTTGCTGTCGCCATAGCCACAGGATCCCAAGATCCTCGCACGGGATTACAAGAGAAGATGTTGACGAGGACTGAAGCTGTTGAGTAGCCTATGATGAAAGCGAAGGCGGTCCAGATGAGGATTCGGGCTGATTTCATGGGAAAGATTCGGAGATAGAAGATTAGGATGCTACCTTTGGCGAAGCCGGTCGCTGAGCAAAAGAAAATGGCTGCGAGGAGGTTGTTAAGTGAGAAATTGGGGAATAAGTCTGGTGAGAAAGGGACGTTCCATAGGTGTTTGCCCATTCCGTAATTTGTCACTGCATTGGTAAGTAATATGTATAGGTGATTAAGATGGGAGCTTACTATTTAGTGTGAAGGCCACGAGAAGAACATTGCATACCCAGGAGAGTATCATAAGATCTATTCGAGTTAGTAAATGAAGTTCACAGTAACCGAAATACTTACAATCATCGAAGGAAAGTTTGCAGACGATAGCTGCTCTCGTGTAAACTCGAATGCCCATGCATACCGTCGCCAATGGGAAGAAGATGGCCGTCACAATCACAAGGGGAGCATCGGCAGGAACCTGGTTGACATCACGGACCACTCCAGGCGGTGGGTCCATGGGAAACATGACTCCATTTTCGATGGACATGATTTCGGTATGATCCGGCAAGATTTGTCAAACACCAAAGACACTTCTCTCCAGAAAAAAAGTAAACAGTAGTCTGGAAGAAGCAAGCTATATAGGTTTTAAGACCGGCTCTCTACTAACAGAAACTAAACTCTAGACAATGCTTGTTCAGCGTACCTGACTAGTGCTCGTCCGTACTAACCTTCTGATCAACTGAGAGCTTTCCCAAAGTACCGCCGCGCTTTGACGTATGAAGCTCTTATTTCATCATGTACGTGATGATCTCGCAATTTATCAGTGTTGCACTATGGCGTTATTGCGCTTGCTGGGATATTACCACGTTTTTTTGCAAGATGAGGAACTGCCGCTTTGACATGGTTTGTGACATGTCAGAAGGATGAGCCGAAAATACCGAGGTAGCTGTCCAGGGGAGCAGCGCGAAGGATTCGCTAAGGGCGGGTTCGTGCAGGCAGGTGATCATGTAGGGACTAACTACTGCACTCCTGAACTTCATTTGTTTCAACATGGTCGTGGCGAATAAACATAATGTTTCTTGTGTAGTTTATATACTCCCTCACTCACAGCTAGTAATTAAGCACATGGAGAGCTCTAACGAAGTAGTATAAGAGTTCTCCTTGGGCCCTTTTAGTTACTCAATTCGGTCAAGTCATCCATTAAACAAGGACAAGGTCACAGACTCGACAATATTTAGCTGTGCAGATCATAATATTGGATTCGTAAACCCCACAGATTGGTTTCTTGACACGATTCCCGGACCTCGTAAAACCCGGGGCGAACTATCATCGCCCAATAATCGATCGTTAGCTTCGGGAGTCTGACAAATGTCAACTCCGGAATATTTCCGGATCGGCTTCACGATTCGGAGATAGAATGGATCTTGGGAAATGATTGTCCGTTTCAAGAACCGTGCTCACAGTTGACTACCGTGCGCGCGAACTAAATCGTTTCCTCGCCAATTGCAATGGTTAAAGTGGCTACCACAGACTTGAGAGTGGCTACTTGGAATTCACCGCCATTGAGATTTCAGAAAAACCGCCGCCAGAAAGATAGTGAACGAAATAATTGAAACGCTATATGCCAGTTTCTGGTGGGCCTCTGACCGCCTCATTTTCTCATACCAAGCCTTGGGAACAGACCTCCCATAAGATTTTAGATTATCGTGACCCACAACCCTCGGGACCCTTTTTCTACAGTTGAACTAGTCCGACAATCTCCTACCGCGAATAGATAATAAGCCGATGCACGATCCGCACAAAACCTGCACCTCAGCCCAACAATCACATTCTCTTCACATACCTTCATCACCATGTTCGCCAACATCTGCCTATTGTCGCTTGCGGCTCTGTCCGTACATGCATCTGAGCAATGCGCCGCCACCAAGCGATCGGACAATGGCTGTGAGGTTCTCAAGCTTATGTTCCCTAACAACACTTTCGCCCCCAAAGATGCTGTTTATGAGTATGAGGCGCAGAATTTCTGGTCTAATAATGAGATTCTGAACCCGGCCTGTGTTTTCCGTCCTACGGAGGCGAAGCAAGTTGGCGAGGCTGTCAAGTTGATGAGCACTGGCTTTACTTCTTTTGCTGTGCGCGGTGGTGGACATATGGCTATCGCAGGTGCGAACAACATCAACGATGGTCCTCTCTTCGTAATGTCCAACCTCACGACTCTCGAGTTGACTGAGGGCAAAGAGTCTGTTTGGGTTGGACCTGGTTTGGATTGGGGTCACGTCTACCGCTACTTGGGCGAGCAAAAGCTTGCATGTGCTGGAGGTCGTCTGTCCCCCGTCGGTGTACCTGGTCTTCTACTGGCCGGCGGTGTCAACTTCCACGGAAACCAGCGCGGATGGGCTGCTGACAACGTTCTCGAGTACGAGCTTGTTGATGCCCATGGCAAGGTCATCTCTGTTACCGCAGACTCCAAGCCCGATCTCTTCTGGGCTCTCAAGGGTGGTTCGAACAACTTTGGTATCGTGACCAAGTTCAGACTTGCCACTTTCCCATCCGACCAGGTCCATGCTGGTGTTTACAGTGTTGCCGATATCCCCGCATTCCTCAAGGTTCGTTGCTTCACAAAAATGGTTATTTCCATAACTAACAAATAACAGGCTGTCGCCAACTTCTCCGCCCTCAACACCGATCCCCTTGCCCACATCGTCCCCCAAGTCATTGCCGTTGACGAAGAGACCACAATTGGTGCAGCAATCCTCTTCTACGACAGCGACTCGGACGCTGAGCCAGAGTGCTTCCGCCCCTTCTTCGATATCCCCACCATCTCCAACACCTTCAAGAAGCAGACGCTCGCCGAATTTTCGGATGAGACTGGACAGCTAGTCCTTCCCAAGATCAACGACCAGTTCATCGCCGGTACCACGGTCGGTAAGACCTACGAGGAGGTCCTCAAGGGCGTTCAAATCTCCAACGATGTCTTCTTCGACGCTCTGCCCGAGCTGTACAAGATTCTCCCCAAGGAGGATCGCAAGGCACTCTCCATCGACTGGCAACCCATTGGATCCCTCTGGGAAAAGGCTTCTAAGAAGTACAACCCCGGTGGCAACGCTCTCGGTTTGGACACAGAGTCGAAGGGCACATACATTGCTTGGGCTGAGGTCGTTGAGTGGAGTGGCGATGAGCACAATGATGCGATCTTCAAGTGGATTGAGGATACCACTTATGCTATCGGCAATGCTACCCAGATGGCTGGCGTTTACGAAGCCTTTACCTACATGGGCGATGCTGCTGGCTTCCAGGATATTTATGATGGTTATGGTGAGGAGAACAAGCAGAAGCTTCTTGATATTTCTCGCAAGTATGATTCTCTGCGAGTCTTCCAGAAGTACTGGCCTGGTGGTTTCAAGATTGGAAACTAGGAGTGGATTGGAAAAAAGTAGAGATTTGTTATAGCTGTTAGACCCCCTGGGATTTATACATAACCTTCCAAATTGGAGTACATTGTTAAAAATTTATCTTGACTATCCTACTGATGTCCAACCTCGACTTGCTGTCAGTCTTAAACATTAATCCGATGCCTCCAGACCAACTGCTCCTCCCTCGCACTATATGTCGACGCACCCAAGATATCCCTCATCTGCTGCACACTAGTAAACATGATCTGTCTCGCAATGAAAAACCGAATACCCTCCGTACAAGGGGGACTGGTCAAACTCCCCTCATAAGTCCAAAACTCATCAAAATACTGTACACTCTCCAGAAGCAACCTATGATTCAGCGTCGTCTCCTCTGCAGTCTCCGTCTCATTGAATCCAATCATCTTGGGTAATTGTGCCAAGAAACTGCTCTCTTTATTTCCTGGGTCAAGACGAATAGCGAGCACCGCGCGCTCTTTGCCCTGTTCGTTGACATGGACGAGATGGAGTTCCGCCCTTGAGCGATGACGTTCGACGGTGTGATCGGCAGGAGCATGGATGTGCCAGCCTTTCAGATAGACTGTCTCGTTGTCAAAGCTGAAGGATGGGTTCTGGGTCCAGATACCATCTTCGTTTTGGACAGTGAAGGCTGGTCCGTAACCCCAGTTGAAGAAGTTGCCGGTGATCTCGTCAGGATAGTCCCACTGTTTGATCAGATGCTCGAGAGATAGACCTTGTTTCAGCGCGATTGGGATGGGCGATTGCTGGGTTCCTGTTTGACAGAGATGATAGTCTGCAAGTCATTAGCAAGTTTGGCAATCGCCTGAGGAAAGATGTTCCTACCAGGATTGATGCGGCCCCAGTTGTATGAAGCTTCATAAGCCCAATCTTTGCTTCCGGGATCGGCGCGGGGGTCAATGTGTCGCTTCTTGTTCTTAAGCGAATAGTGATTGTCATGTTTCGCACAAGCGAAGACGCTGGTGACGCAAGTAGCCACGGCGAACAACTGAGAGATGCGCATTGTGGATTGATGTCTGTGTGAGTTGGAGATGATGCTGAGGGGGACTGAACATCGATTTGAGGCGAAATGACAAGGCTTAAAAGCAATTGTACATAAAATTGCGATGGTCCTTAATTGGTGTTGAAGCGGTTAGTGTCAACTGTATGTCACCGCCAAGCTAAGCTACCGGGAGGCGCAGGCTATCAGCCAGACTCACAGCCTGGTGAACAACAGCGCATGAAATTGCAAACAAAGCCAAGCTTGTCTTGTTTGGTAACTAGATTGATGTAAACTTACAATGCCAAGAAGACCGATCAGTTGAACCATGTGTTTCAGACGAAGGTTAAACTTCTAAAGTGAGGCTAACGAGCAACGCGTAATGACATAGACAGCGCTAAGCCCCAGGCTTGCCCCAGGGGGTAGTGCGCTAAGCATTTAAGCTCATAGCGCTGTTTCTTTAGCGGCGGTAGCTGGGGCTCTAGGGTACGGGCAGACAACTGAGTCCCGTCCAAATACGCGTGGAAGTCTAGATCAATCTGTGCCCACGAGTCAATAATGACAGAAGTGTCGTGGCGTACACACTTAGTGAACGTTCTGTTAATATTCTGTTAACAAAGGATCATTTCATAATACAAAGAAATGAAAAGTCCAGTGGATACTTGCATCTATAATTCGCGAGCAATGTAAATGAGTCCTTACAGATCGTGTCACTTCCTCACATTATGTAGCAGATCCAATACGTTAAAACTTTAGCTCAGTAGCTAAAAAATAAAAGCAGACTGTCGTGTTGTGCCAGGGCATACTTTTGAAAGGTTTGAGTTACGACAACCCCATTTGTACTGTCTCGTGGACCCTGAATGAGGCGATCCTGGCAGACCCCATGCAGGATAATGACAGGTCAGATCACATGGGAACCTTCTTCCCCGCTCAAGGGTCTGAAACTGTTAGATAAAGCGTGATTTAATTGCTGCTTCAATTTCAATTGTCATTGACAAAACTTCATTAGAAAATGAGCAAGACTACATTCAAGCACAAGGCTTTAGACAACCCCGCCGAGAGCATTCGGCTTGTTCATATCAGAGCTCAGCAAACTGCGCCATTTCTTGAGCTGGGTCTCAGCACGCACTCACTCGCAGACAACGTCCAATACTTTGCTGTCTCATACACATGGGGAGATGGTGGCTTCACTGAAGACATAATTATCAACGGTCGTCTGATGAAAATCACCAAGAACTGCCGCTATGCTCTGGACCAAATCAATCGACAATATCCGTCCGACAACGGCTCTCAAGAACCCCCATACCTCTGGATTGATTCGATATGCATAAACCAGGAGGACAATGATGAGAAGGGCTACCAGGTAGCAATGATGGGCGACATCTATGCTAAAGCAACCAAGGTGCTAGCCTGTATTGGCCCAGCTGCGGATAATAGCTCAATGCTCCGCAATCTCTTGGACGATATAAAGACCAAAAGCCCCCACCTTTATAAAGATAAAGAAAAGCTTCGGTGTGGCTATTGGTATTATGAAATCGGGAGTTGGGGGATTGAAAAGTCCTCTCTGCAGTCCTATTTCCAAGACTCGGCAGTATCCCAAGACGAACTGGCCACCCAACTTCGCAAGGCGTGCTTTGCCTTTGCTGAACGGCGTTACTGGAGTAGGCTCTGGATCATCCAGGAGTTCACCGCACCGGACCGAAGCGGCAATGGCATGGAAGTGCTCTGTGGCTATGACAGCTTCTCAAAGGCTGAAATCAATCTATGCTTCTATCTTGCCTCATATCTCTACAAGCCGTGCCACAAGGATGAAGTTGACGACGGAGGCTTCTTCGCGAACCGGTTCCCTATCATCCGGAGACATTGTTTCGAGACACTCATGGAATTCGATTCGTCGGCACCCATCCCCTTTGGAGTAATTCTTTTCACTATCAAAGACATTTTCCACTGCACTAAGCCAGAGGACAGGATTTATGGATTGCTCCCACTGGCCGAATGGCCTGATGGTATGTCGCCAATTCGACCCGTCTATAACCCCACCTCTGCGTTAGACTTAGCAGAGCTTCTGCTCAGCAGTGGTGATGAAGAATCGCTGTTTTGCTGGACGGTCCTGGAAGCACTTGAGATCTATCATGATTATGAGCCCTTGAGTACCTTAGTTGAGACCAGGACCAGAGTCCAAGATTCACATGGGACCAGCAGTGGTGGAAAGTATCCTCTACGGGTTTCTCGCAAGCCGGGAGCTACCGTTTTGCCCCTTCGCAAGAACGATACAGGTCATCTTTCGGCGCCAATATATTGTTTCAACAGCGGTCCGGATCTACCTGCAGATCCAATTGCGGAAGAGGCGACTATTCTGCATGCGCACGGCGGCACTGGCAAGTCACAGGTATTGATGGCTGGTTCAAGTGTAGCTGGCTTACTGTGTGGTGAGGCTCGGGAGGGTGATTTGATAATGCACTACGGGATGATGGGGTCGATCCTTTTGCTCAGACAGACCAATCGTGATGGCCTGTATAGTCTGGTTGGTCAAGGGCTGTTATCCTATGGGTTCACATTTCCAGAAGGGCTACCAGTAAGTAAAGGTGTCTTGGAGAGAAAGCTTGAACAAGTTGGAGTGGGAGATGATTCTGAGACCAAGAGAGAAACACTGAAGGCGGAGATTCAGAATGCATGTCAACCCGGTCAAGCGGACCTAGCTTGTGTGGTTGAACTCAGAGCTGAACCAATCGAGTGGCTGATACTTGAGGGACAAGATTTCACCAAGGACCGACGGCCAGATAAGGAAAGCAGATTGAAGAGATTATCTACCAAACTATTCATAGACGCTACCATAGAGTAGTCTAGGTAGATTCTAGCTTGGTGTTATTGCGGTTTCTGCGATTGGGTATTTGGAAGGCGAAGACAATAATTACCAATACCGCAGGCAAAGATGAGAAAATAAACTACTGTGTACTTGCCGTATCGTTTCTTTCCTTCTTTTTAAGCAACATTTCGCTAAACCCATTGATGCGACATGGGGTGAGTAAAGTCGAGCACAGCATAATGGGTCTCGGTCACGTCAGTATCCTCGACCAACCAAAACGCTCCATATTACCACCATCAGCACTAATACTGGTATATAATTGCTGCGCTAGGTCTCACCAACGCTGTTCAAAGTAGATAAGGCCAGTTGACGCAATACGTAGGTAGAATGACCATTGTAGCACTACATGTCGAATTGGTGGCATTGCATACAGTGTAGACCCGTTTACTTCCTACATAGGCTAACGAGGCGGCTTGCGTGCGATGATATTCCTTGATGAAGTAAGATTCTGAATGGCGAAATAGCGCTCCTAAAATGGACCAGTCGGATAAGTTTTCGTGTAGAAGACATATAAGTCGATCCCGACAGCCGTATCATTCCCTTCAATCCGACGCCCGAAAGCATACTCAAAATGGCAGACGACAGCAAAGACATCCAGTCTAAAACGGTCCAAGGCACTTATGGCCAGGCTTCTGACTCCGATGAGCCAGTCGTGGCTGTACTACAAGAAACACCAAAGCGGAGCTGGAAGTCTTACATTTGGGATACATTCGACAAGTCACCTGAGGAGCGCAGATTTCTCTTCAAGCTCGATGCGGCTCTCATGACGCTGGCTTCATTGGGGTACTTTATTAAGTATCTTGATCAGGTATGTGGATCGATGTTTAATTGTTTAGTATCGCTGACAAGATAGGTCAACATCAACAATGCATTTGTGTCGGGGATGAAGGAAGATATGAACCTATTCGGGAATGAGTTGAATTATATGCAGACGTGCTGGACCATTGGTTATGTCATTGGCGAGATTCCAAGGTAAGATACCGATCCCTGACTGTCAATATGATTTTCTCTAAAAGTTTCAGTAACATGCTACTCACACGAATCCGACCGAGTATCTGGATTCCCGCTTGCGAAGTAAGTTCCCTTCCCTTACATCACACATTGCTCTTCAAGCTAACTCAACTAGGTTACCTGGTCAATTCTCACCATCCTCCTCACGAAGTGCACCAACGCGACCCAGCTATACGTCCTCCGTTTTTTTATCGGTCTTGCCGAAAGCACCTTCTATCCGGGCATGCAGTACATCATCGGCTCATGGTACCGGAAAGACGAACTCGCCAAACGATCCTGCCTCTTTCATGCCATGGGAAACGTGGGATCCATGGTCTCGGGCTACTTGATGGCCGGCTCACATAACCTCGACGGCGTGCACGGATATCATGGTTGGCAGTGGCTTTTTATCACCAATACTGTTGTATCTCTACCCATCGCCATCTCTGGATTTTTCTTCTTACCCGATCTACCTGAGATCACCAAAGTCTGGTATTTTACCCCAGAAGATATTGCAATCGCGAAACGGCGCATGGAACTCGAGGGTAGAGCCAAGAGGGCTCCCTATACTAAGGCCAAGTTCAAGAAGATCTTTAGCAGCTGGCATATCTATGCTCTGGTGCTGTTGTATATCCTGTTTAACAACGGCAACGGCGGCAGCTCGCAGCCTGCGTTCCCCCTATGGCTGAAGTCACAAGGGTATTCAATTAGGGACGTCAATCTCTACCCGACAATCGTTGACGTGATCAGCGTAATTACAACACTCATCTACGCATGGACATCAGACAGCTTATTCCGCGGTGCTCGCTGGCCAGCCATCGTCTTCTCCGGTCTGGTGAAGATCATAGCCTACGTCGGTCTGACAGTATGGAAGGTTCCAACCGCTTTCACCTGGGTATGCTTCATGCTGTGCGGTTTTGGTGGTGGCATCAGTGGCTTGACGTTTGCTTGGGCGCATGAGATTTGCAGTGATGACAATGAGGAGAGAGCCCTTGTGACGGGTGCGATGAACCAGATGGCTTATGTATTTCAGGCTTGGTTGCCTCTGGTGATCTGGCAGCAGGTGGAGGCACCAAGCTATCCTAAAGGTTACCCTACCATGGTTGCCTTGGCAGTTAGCTTGATTGGGACTTCATTTGTGATCAGGATACTGCACAAACGGCAGATTAAAGGACATCGGCATGCATTGGTGGAGGCTTGAGATGGTCCATGCGCTTGAGCAAACTATCTACCTAGTTAGCACATGAAAATTGATAAACCCACCTACCATGATTATAAATTCCAATGCTCATCGCTGTTACTGGCGCGACTGTTACTGTTTTATTCCCTTTCGAAGCAGATTCGGCCTGAAATACACAATACTGGTCGACCTATACATTTTTTGTACGAATTGTCTGTGTTATCGATAAGCTTTGCTTCTGCGCCTTTCGGGAGACCAGTCGCTAGCGATGCCTTGGCTTTCTGCAGCCGATAGCGGAACAGGCATTTGGTTAGTTGCCAACAAGACGATTTCTAATCGAATGCCTGATATTTTGGCCTTGTCCAGCTTCTTGATTTGTAAGCATGATAACTAGTATATCTTCTGGCTACAGCGACCAGCAATATATATAAGTTGTTGCATAATCCTGAGTATGATTGAAGTATCATAGCCACTATCATCATTACTCCCTCCAGCTGCCACACTTGTTTTCACGAGGACCTCCCGTCAACAATAACCGACCATAAGTCTATCGACACTATTAAGACCCATCCAGATATCGCAACGACAACAAGACCAGCCGACATTACAGCCTTGGAATAAGAAATGAAAGACAAGAAAATTGTCATCACTGGCGCAGGACGCGGTCTCGGCCGTGCACTAGCAATCGTGGCTGCCGACCGAGGAGCAATTCCATTGCTACTGGGTCGGTCTCTACAGGCTTTGGAGCAAGTCCGCGACATAATTCAAAGCCGAAGTGGTGTTTCAGCACCAACAATTATCTGTGACCTCTCGGATACTTCTTCCGTCATCAACGCAGCGGAAAAGATCGCCTCGTCCCATCCTGACATCGACATACTAGTCAACAACGCTGCGCATTTCACAGACGGTGCCTTTCAAAACCAAACGTATTCGCAGATCGTTTCTGTGATCAATTCAGCGGTCACTGGTACTATGCTCCTCACCAAAGACCTGCTGCCACTTTTGTTGCAGAGACCGCACGCGGACATTCATAACGTTGTTTCCATGTCTGGTCTACCTTATGCAAGACTGACAGGCGCCTCGCTGCCCTTCAGAGCGGCCAAGGCGGCCCAGGATGGCTTTACACAGGGCTTGGTGGAAGAACTATATGGAAGCTCTGTGCGAATTACTTCGGTTTATCCAGGTTTGATTGAGGATGTATCGCCGATGGATGAGGCATGGGATAAGCGTCGTGGTCTTGACGAGGGAATCACAAACAAAGACGTGGTGGATACGATTCTGTACGCACTCGGCGCTCCCTCGAATGTATCATTACGCTCCATTGTTATTGAGCGTACTCGTTCAGACTTCTTGAAATAGAAAATTGAAGGGTCTCTCTGTAATAAGGGAGATTAGGTTTGTGATCGCATTGTGTGCCGAACCCATAATGGATCTGGCTTTGGGCGGTTCGATGCTAAATTGGGTGGAAAAGGCTGTCTTCCGAAGCCGAGGTGGTGAGGTCCATAACAATGCCTAGAAAGTGCAACGCATGCATGTGTAATGTACATATGTTGATATACCAGTGGAGATTAAAGCGTAAAATAGAATACAAAGCGTGCGCGTCAAGCAATAATAGCAGAATACCAATGTCACTTCACTGGAACCCTCTTACCTCCTCACATTGCCCTTCCTACATAATACCAGCCACGGTTCAGCTGCTGTCTGCCCCGCCGATCACGCTAATCATTACCCGTCTTGAAGTTGTTGCCAGCAACTGCTGTATTCCAACCAAGTTGACATTTGACTGTCAGCCTTTAATCGTCTGTGCGCACAGGGAGAACACGTCACTTGTCTCAGTTGACACAGAGCTGAAAGCCTTAGCGAAGATTATGGTTCTGTGTCTTGACGCCTATTTATACCTGCTTACCCCCTTGGAAATACCATATCGATCTTTGAACCTCTCAATTCATTAAATTTATACCCTGAAACATACCAATCCGGGGAAAATGGCCTTGTCAAAAGTAGTCAACGGCAGACTTGTGACCAACACAGACGTAAGTCAAAATCCACAATAAGATTAAACAGCGCCTAAAAACAGACAGGTCAAACCTCCCGTGAACTGGACGGTGAACTTCGAAGATATGGGCAGCGAAACTGAATGGGGAGAAGACGGCGAGGTTGCTGATCTTGTCAGCTGCTATGGTATTAGTGGAGAAGTCAGGCCGCTATTCAGAACCTCACAAAGAAGCAACGAGGTTATTTTCATTATTGAAATTAACGAACAGTACTATGTTTATAATGGCGAGAGTGGCTGGGTACAACGCATTGTTACCCCGACTGATTTGAAGGAAATTGTTGACTTTATCAATGAGCAGGGGTGGTTTCGTCTCGAGACAGAGAACCTTGATGCTTAAAATGACAACTTGAATTCTCATCTTCAACAATGAAACCAGTCCTTTCATTCTCAATAAATTTATTGATTCCTTCCTCTAGATGTTCTCTCAATGGTGTTGTAGAGTACCTGTAGCCATATTTCATTTGCTTAGTAACAAACAACGGGCGAATGGTTTAGTGGTATAATACTCCCTTAGCATGTTCGCTCCTCCGAGCTTCATGATTGGGAGTGGTCCAGGGTTCGATTCCCTGTTCGTCCAGCGCAGCTGGTTAGATTCCGGCAATACCTGAATTTTTGCATTTCTACCCGACTTCAGAAATGCTTGATTAACACCGTTATGTGTAATATGTGATATAATACTATCAAGCATAGCTATTCATTATATACAGTAAAGACCTTTAAACCGTAGTGTGTATAAAAATGCTCAAGCGAGCACTTTGCATTCTAAGAGAAGACCAGAATTGACCATGAGAGATCAACAGTCTAGAGTAATCGGCCAGTCATCTTGCTAGTAGGCGTGACCTAGAAGGTCTCTCACTTAGGGCTTGGTGACCTGGGGAGCAGTGGCAGGGCAGTCGAGGCAGCGAGCATCGTACCAGGCAAAGCCCTTGCCAGCATCAGCGGGGTTGATGGTAGTACCGGTGTGCTTGAAGAAGTAGCAGATACCGTTGGGCTCATCGTAAGCAACAGCCTTGCAGTCAGGCTTGGTAGTACCACAAGCAGCAACACAGTTCTTGCGGTCAAGAGCACCCTTGTGGACGCTATCGTAGCTGGTAGCAGCCCCGTTGTTGCGCCAGCCCTGACGACCGCAGATGGCGCCGTCCTTGGAGTTAGCGAAGCCACAGCCAGCGTCGTAGAACTTGTAGCCGGTGGGCTTCTGCTGGACAGCAGTGGTCTTGATGTCGAACTTGGAGAAGTAGCAGATGCCGTTGACATCATCGTAGGTGATGGACTTGCAGTCGGGCTTGGTGGTGCCACAGGCCTTGATGCAGCCATCAAGGGTCAGCTTGCCCTTGTGGACACTGTCATAGGACTTGGCTTCGCTGTTGGTGCGGTAGCCAACAAGGCCGCAGAGGGAGCCGGAGGGGATGTTGACCAGGTTGCACTCCTCAAGGCTGCGGCAAGGCAGCTTGTTGTTAGGGGCAGCGGTAACAGAGGCGACTGACAGAGCAGCAGTGATGAGAGTGGAGTAATGCATCTTGGAGTTTGGTGTTGGAAAGGGAGAGATACAAATATTATGTTGCTTTGAAGTTGCTTGAGTTGCTTGATGAGGAGATGAGGTTGAGTGGTGAGGATATGATCAGAGCGACGATCTTTTCTCTTTCTTATAGGGCTCAGGAGAGGCTGGACAAGAAGCTGTCTTTGCCTTCATCTGGAGTCTAGATCTCTCGGACTGTCGGTATGACACGATGTCTTGACGCCGACTTGCGAAAAAGGAATCGTTCACGATGTTTGTTAAGAGCTGAAAGACTATGTCCTGAACTATTGAACAGATTATCGAAACTTGGCAAGCTGATGCAGCAGCTGAGAGGAATAAGGGTCTTGTTCTCGACGGACAAAGTCGTCCGCGTGTAGGCCTTAACTCCAAGTCCAGTCTCGTCGCCAAACCCGGATCGCTGTACCCGCATAGCCATTACCGTACTGCCGGAAACCAGGGGTCAGGAACGCCCCGGTAAATCCAATTGGTTAGATAAGTTAAGGTTGTTGCTGGTAATTAAACTATTGAAGCCACGAGACGCTGGCTGTTAAGTCCTACCATAAGCAACAGTTGATTGCTGGGGTTTATTTCCGCGAAGGTGGATGTGCGGAATTTGGGATGGACTGGCGGATTACTGGATATGGACAAGTGGTTGGACATTCTGGGCCAGGGATTGGAGGATGAACGATTTGATGGTAAGGCCAGGGATTGTGGCCTTACGAGTGTGTTAAAAGGAGCTTAGCTTGGTGGAGGCTCCTGCTGGCAGACGTCTCATGTAAAGTAAGCGACGAAACCCCTGCTTCTTCATCTGACATTGGGAAACCTACCCGGGAGAAAGACAATTATTGTTCGTAACTGCAGAATATTCACGTGCCTTGTTGAGATAACAGATCCGTAAGTGAGAAATACAAAGGAATATTCGAGAGAATTGATCTATCTATCGATTGTGCCGGTTCGTTGTGTTCAATACTAGTAAAAGAAATTAGACCGTAGTTCTGCAGAAGGCAGCATTGCGTCGGACACAACAACCCAACCCGTGAGAATGCAGACATTCGACCAAGAGTCCACCAAGAATAAAAAAACAAAAAAAGCTAAGTCACTAATACTCATACGAGTTGCGACACTAAAATTTAGTTAGAGTCGCGGTGCCATGGACGAGTCGAGACTCGAAATTGGACCAGCACCTGGGAAAATATCAACGCGTCTCTTTGACGCGAGTGGCAAATGAGGACTGGATGTTCACCCCCCAGGTCCCTACGTAGCCATGCAGCTCAGCAACACGATTTTGTCTGGGGCTATCCAGCTCACAAGTGAGCGAGCCTTTCCTACACCTGCGTTTATTCCCGTGATGCTATCTCCAAGTTTAAACCCCTTCCCTGCAATTTTTTATACTTGCTCTCGTCCGATCTTACTTGGCTTCTGGAATTGTTATAAAGCTTGTTAAAGAACTGGAATGCTGTTCCTGTCGATCCGATCTCGGAATAAGCCTCTGAAGCCATTTCCAGTCCTTATCTTGGCCGCTCCCTGTCAACTGGCGATATCCACTTCAAGCCAGCCGCAGTGGATATCGCGGAATTCGACCGATCTGATCGCGCTAATCAAGCCCCTGTGATCTAGGATGGACGACACGAAAGCTCCATATCGACACACCTTTTCCGAGTCATGCAATAGGGAAGCCGTTGATTTGCGACCTGTACGCTGAAAAGCAATAAGGCTGAACGAAGGATCATGAACCTGGCTGTGCTTGTTGAGGGTGTCAGTACGGCAGAGCCAGTGCTTTTCCTTTCCGCCGGGCAGGCGTCTGTATGGTCATCGCCATTTGCGTGCAATCACAGGAACGAGTCGGTCAATTTGCTCCGGCACCGTGTGTTGTTCACATCCCTCGCAAACATCATCCTCACAATAAAACGTGGCTGATTGAACGAAGCTGATAACTCATATCAAGAGATTGGGTTAATCTACTCTGGCTCAGCAATGAAATCTCTTATCCTTGAGGAAGCTCTCATTTTTCTGTACCAGTGACTTGGAAGAATTGATGCCGGCGGCAACAGACCTTCCTTAATAAGCGGAACGGAGAGATGTTTAAGGCATAGCGATCCCTGTCTAGTCAAGTCTTCTACGCTGACAAGTAACATGTAAGGGTTGATAAGATAACCGATAAGCGTACTGCAGCAGAAGCAGACTCCTTTTCTTTACGGGTACCAGCGGTATGTGCGGCTGCTGCTACGGCTGCACCGAGCAATCAGTGTAGCGAGCGCTGCATCTCTTCACAGCGCATCTCATTGGTGACTCCATAGTATCCCCCAATCGGGCTGGTATAAGCGAAGGAATGCGGGAGGCGATCTTGCTTAATTGAACCTGAGCGTCAACTTGGACTCATCCTCGTCGGCTGAACTCTAGTAAATTGCTTCTTCCCACTAACCCACAGCATGACTGGTCGATACAGGAGAATTTGGACTTGGCCTGTATGCCAAGATGCTAATTCTAAATACGGTTTGTCGTAATCCACGGCGTCGGATCCGGATCCAGCGGAATTGTAACCTCACCGTTACAAACTATTGACACAAGCGCCCATTTAGTGCCATACCCGATTTAAAGTCGGGAGATCTGGTTGGTGACATCCCAATGGGAAACGTTTATTTCCCATGATATCCATCAGGGGGATTCAGCGCTAAGACATCCTGGAACCAATAGTTTGCAGTTAGCTTCTGTCGTGTTAGCGGACTGTCGCCCTCGTGTATACGGGGGAACCCGTGGTGGTGAGAGTATCTTGATAGGAAGAATAAAGTGTAGTAGAGGTTGTCCCAACTGCGTGGTTTTCTGGTCTCTGCACACCGACCTTCCTTCACTCGTTCAAGATGGTTTCTGTAAGGCTCTTTGTCGTGGCTTTCGCGCTTCGCTCTGCTTTCGCTTCGCCATGCAAACCTCGTCCCATTTCGACGACCTCAGCTCTTGAGTCGTCTGCCACTGCCACTCCTGGTTCCACCTCTTTGACCTTTGAGCGTTCGACTGGTGTCTCATCCACCTCTAGCGAGACTTCTGTTGAGACATCTGGTACTGCAACCTCTGACGTGTCTTTGACTACTGCAACAACTGGCACTGCAAGTAAGACCGAGACCTTGTCCACAGATGTCTCTGGTAGTACCAGCGCTGAGTCTCTGCGGAGTGAGACCACTACGACAGATGTCTCCATCGCTGTCGAGACCTCTACTGGGACCCCGACAACTGTGGGCGAGTCTGCTCCAGACACAACCAATACAGTCCTGTCCACCACTAAGGCCGTGACAGATGGTACTGAGTCTACTTCAGTCACAGCCTCCACAGCCATTTCTACCTCTGAGACTTCTACCGAGACCTCTGCTGAAGCTCGTGACACCACCTCCACTGGCTCTGCCACCAACGTAGACACGACAACCGCAGTTGAGTCCGCTAGCGTTACCTCCACTGAAGTCTCGACAACCATAGGTACGGAGCCTAGCTTGGTCACCACTACCGTAGCCGACTCCACCACCGACACCTCTCATGTGGACTCTACTACTGCCACTACTGGGTCCCCCTCGGACACAACCACCACGAATGAAGCGGTCACCTCGACTGAGACCTCTACCGAGACCTCTACCGAGCCTCATTCTACCACTGCCACAGAGTCTGTGTCAGGCACAACCACAACGGTCCAATCTAGTATTTCGTCTACAGAGTCTACCTCAGAGACCACCACAACAGTTGAGTCTAGCGTGGCGACTTCATCGGAGGGCTCTACTACGACAGCCGAGTCTACAACTCAGACCTCTGCTGCGGCCTCTACTACCCCTACCACCGTCGCCTCCTCAGATACTACTGCTACCACTGGAGCGGCCACCTCTACTGAGACTTCTACTGAGCTACAGACCATCGCAACCACTGAGCCCACCTCCGACACCAGAACGGCCCAGTCAACCACTGCTGTCTCGACCGAGGCCTCGACCACGACAACTACTGAGTTCAGCTCGAGCACCACTACTACGACCGAAGCTACCACCGAGACGTCTACCACTGAGGCCCCAACTACTACCTCTACTGAGTATACGCCAGACACTTCCACCACCGAAGCTGCCACCTCAACCGAGACTACCTCTTCCACCTTCGCCGAGTCCACCACAGCCACTGCCGAGTCCACGACCGAGACCACTGCTACTACGACCGACTTCACAACCACAACCACTGCAGAGGCTACAACCACAACTGAGGCGATGACGACTTCCAGTGAGGAATGCAAGATCTACCCTTACATGCTTGTTTAAGTGACCTTCGATTGTATATATTCACAGCTCTTGTCACTACTGTAATTAAGATTCAACGGTATATATATAATAGTTATAGAGCTTTCTTTTTCAAGAATGTTTATTGAAGATATAATCTTATTACCTGAAACGGCCCGATGAATCCTGGTCGAGCTGTTTATCTACCAACATGAACTTCCGCCTTGAGCGGAAACTTTCATCCGACTCCAGCAGGCTAGTCTTCCGCCATGCTAAAACATGTTTGACTCATTTAGGCTAAATCAAACGACGTAGACTGGCTAGGTACACAAACAGCACATCTACAATACCACCAGACTTCATTCACTGAATTGAAACACTGTGCAGCCTGTAGCGTCAATACACTATACATTAGCAGTCACTTAACGCCCTGAACGTCTCATTAATTTGACGCAGCTCTGATTTGATATGTATATTGGGGATTTACGCCTCGGAAAAACTCAAAAATAGTTGACACAGCTCGACCGCTTGCCATAGATTTCACTATCTATAATAAAGATATGCTTATCATTCTCGTCGATCTGAATACCTATTTCGAGCAATACACTGTCTTGATCGATGGCAAGGAGGTAAGCCGCCCAAAGGGGCAGCTATTGCTTAAGAATAATGTCTGAAATATTTGCGACATGGTAAAGATACCAGACAATGTGATTGACAGACCGCCGGATGGCAGTGTTGAATCTGTCCTTGGACAGGGATTTTGGGGTTCTTAAAGTTCCCAGAGGTACGTGAGGCTATCTTCCTGGTATAGCTATAAGCAGTAAAAATGATATATAATCGATACTAAAACATGCTAGCTAAAAGACCCTCTATGTTTAAATATTCAGCATATATGGCAGGGGTAGGGATGTGAAACGAAATTAATTCTAGAGCCCAGGCTGGTAATCATGGTTATTCATATGCCCCACAGAGTACCATTTTAAGGTTCAAGTTTGGCACTGAAACCTCCTATGCTTCAACTTCCCTACAGGCAGACAGGGGCCGTTTCGGCCAAGTCGAGAACCACTACAATAATGTCCGACGGATGCCAGCCATCGCAGGTATATATAGAGCATCTATCCCATAAATTGTTTTATACTATTCTATCATCTCTACAAACAATCAAAGTCCCCCATCTACTTCCTTATTCATAATTCAATTCTCCAGAAACACAAAATGCAGTTCGCTTTCGTCTTCACCCTTTTCGCCGCTGGCGCCTTTGCCAAGAATGGGTAAGCCTGCTCTGGGTACGGTGGATTGATCTCGTAACTAACAATCTTTCTTCCAGCTGCGGATTTCCCGATGGCCCAGACTGCCTTTCACTCGGCAAGGGAAGCGACGGCTTGGAAGTATTCCGTGCCGACGGCTGCTGCCTTCTGCCTGCTCGTTGCGGCAATGAAGTCGGCGTCAACTGCCGTCGCGAGAACGAGGGCCCAGATGGTCTACCAATCGACACGAAAAGGGTTATGCACCGTCGCAGCGCGCAGAAGAGCTACAAGGCATAGGTGGGGTGTAGCAAGTGAGACAGAGTTGGTCAAACCATGTACCGCAGACATTTGTTGCTGGTTTAGGGAGAGGCAGGTCCTCTTGGTTAGACTTATTGCTGTCAATGTATACTGCATAATAAATTAATGGCTTCTTGCTTAGGAGTTAAGTAATTGAATGGATCTATACCACTAAACAATGTTGAAGTCAAAGGTGAAGTCAAAAGGCTTCATATAACAACGATGCTGCTCAAAAGGCCTCACAGCAACAGTCGCACTTCCCAGCCCGTTACTGTCATAGTCCAGATGTAAAACCGTCATGTTCAATGGCTTTAAATCGTGAGGGTGCTTCGCATCATCAAGATCAAAAGGCATATATCTCCTTGCCGTGAAACTGAATCCCTCACCCTTGCTTCGTCGAGCATCAAGCGTAACATCCTTGTTACCAATCTTTAACCAGCGCAAGTCCTCCCTATTGCCGTTCTCCTGTGGATAATCGTAGTGGGTGAATAGGTCAGGGACATTGGAACTGTATTGTCCGATGCGACCGGCTTGCTTTGAGTCCTTGTAGCTTTCGCCGGGACCGCGACCGAACCAGGATACGTCATCGAAGGACTCGGGCAGAACAGCCATGAGACCGATGTGAGGAATCGTGTGGGATTCGTTCTTGCCGATGAATTCACCCTTAGCTTGGAGCTGAAGTTGAGGTCCCGAAGAAGGGATCTTGTAGACCATGTCTGCCTCAATGCCCCAAGCTTGAGTCAAGACACCGACCCAGACTTTGTAGTGCACCGTGGCCCCATCCTGGTCAGTGGACCAACTAACATCTCTGATTTGTGGGTAAATCATTGAGATCCTGTTCCTGTCCCACAAGGGTCCATCGCCCGAGCCGGACGCGTCATTCTGGGTCAGAGCGCGGTAGAAGGAAAGTTCGGGACCGCGTTGAAAGACATCTACGCCGTTGATGTTCCATGTGACGTTTCCTTGAAGAAGATCGAAGCCGAAGGTAGCATCGCCGCTCTTGTAAGACAACTTTGTGCCATTTCGCTGGAACTCTGAGGGTTCCTGACGGCGGGTGAGAGAGGCTGTTCTCTGGGTGGACGATGTGGGTCGCTTGATGTGAAGCTGATCCCAGGCGATGAGATGGCCCTTGGGAGCCCAAGCAGCATTTTCCTTAAGTCTGAACTCGACAGTAATCCACGACTCGCCACCCCAGGTACTGTTCTGAGGAGGGAACGCTAGGGTCTTGTTCTCGCCACCAGCGATCTTTGGAAGAGAAAGAGCCTGCGGCTCAGTCTTGAGACCATCCGCCACCACGTGCCACGAAGCGTCGAGATGACTCAGATCCAAGAAGTCGTAGTGGTTGACAACAGTCATCGCACTTCCATTCTTCGCCAGTTTGACAGACACGGGCTGAATGACCTTGGCATACTCTCTGAGAGAAGGCATGGGTGTGTGATCAGACAAAGTCAATCCATCCATGATAAAGTCGGCATCATTGGGTTCATCGCCGAAGTCACCTCCGTAAGCATAGTAAGTGACATTTCCTTCTTCCTTGAGGATACCGTGGTTGCTCCATTCCCAGACAAGACCACCTTGAGACTGAGGTTCGGTTCTGAACATATCAATGTACTCAACAAGACCACCTGGACCGTTGCCCATAGCACTGAAAAAGGTTAGTTTGATTGCGAGTGATTGATTGAGGTGACTTACTGGGCGAATTCGCAGAGAACAACAGGCTTATCGCCATGGTCCTTGATCCACTGCCGCACATAATCAGGTGTGGTATACATCTGGCTGTACATATCCGTCGAATTGGCATCATGGTCCTGTTCGTAGTGGATAACCCGGCTTGGGTCACGATCTCGGATCCACTTGCTCATCGCACCATGGTTCTGGCCGTAGAAGCACTCATTACCAAGAGACCAGATAATTATGGAAGCATGATTCTTGTATCGCTCAACGAGCTGACGCGCTCTATCGATATAAGCGTCTTCCCATTCGGGATTGTTGGAAAGCCATTCCGCAGCCTTCTCTTCGGTGTCTTCAAAGGTTCTGAAACCGTGACACTCAAGATCAGCTTCTCCGATGACATAGAAGCCGAGCTCATCAGCGACATCGAAGAAATCGGGATGATGAGGCTGGTGTGCTGCACGAATGGCGTTGATGTTGGATCGCTTCATGAGCATGAGATCCCTTCGCATGTCGGCATAGTTGATTGTGCGGCCTGTGAGGTGAGAATGCTCGTGTCTGTTGACACCGTAGATGATGATGGGTTTTCCGTTGACGTAGAAATTGGGCCCGCTCATTTCCACGCGACGAAGACCGGCCTTTTGGCTGATAGTCCGTCCGTTGAAGGTGATGAGGAGAGTGTACAGGTTGGGTGTTTCGGCGGACCACATGTGGAAATCATCTCCAGAAATTGACTTCTCGTAGACCTTGGAAGAGGAACCCTTCCAATCATCAAGTGCCGTGCCATTTGGTGCAAGCAGTTTGATGGCTAGGTCGCCGTCTTGGCCTTGAATCGTGACGTTGACTTTGAAAGAGCCCTCATCAAAAGAGTCGCTCAATTCGGAATCAACCTGATAGTCAACAATGGACGATTCCGAAAATGGGATGAGATAAACATCGCGAAAAATACCGGAGAGCCACCATTGATCTTGATCCTCGATATAAGAGCCATCAGACCATTGATAAACGCGTACAGCCAATTCATTAGCCTTTTCTGCAGAAAGGTAATCCGTGATGTCAAATTCGTGAGCGTTGCGACTGCCCTGCGCGTAACCGACGTCCTCTCCATTAACTCGAACATGGAACGCACTGTCGACACCCTCAAACCTCAATCTAATCTGGTCGCCTTCCCAGTCTTCAGGGACCTCAAACTCTCGCCAGTAAGAACCCGTTGGGTTGGCGTACGAAACATTGGGTGGAGTAACAGAGAACGGGTAGTCGATGTTGGTGTAGTGAGGACGTCCATAGCCTTGCAGCTGCCACATACCAGGGACTTCAATGTCATCCCACGAGGTAGTATTAGCGGTCTCCCAAATTGGTGCATCGAAAGGACTTGGATCATAGTGGAATTTCCAAGTTCCGTTCAGGCTGTGATAAAGACTCTGTTCTCGATTGAATGAGAGAGCTGATTCTTGATCGGGGTACGAGTAAAAATGAGCTCTGGGAGGGAGGGTGTTGCGCTGGAGGATATTGAGATTGGACCAGTCGGGCAGGGCTCCTGGGAAGCCGCCCATGGACATTCCAGCAGCCGACAGAGACATCATTGTGACTTGATGAGACGTGAATGCTGTACTCATTCTGTGTCGAGACAAATTTGTTGAATATTTTATATGTTGTTTTCACCTCGGCTCAAGTTGTGCACCATCGACGATGCCAAGACAGCGATCGTCATTGGTGGTTTGCGCACCTATCGCGACACAGCAAATCTGGGGTATATATCCGCGATCTGCATGAATAATCCCCGCAACCTCGCACGATGCCGAATTATGTCATGAATTGTTTATGTACTTCCCCCTCTTCCCCCGCTGAAACGTAGCATTGAAATGGAGATGTGAGGAGAAAACTTGATTGACTAACAAAAAGTTCCTAACTAATCCGATGCTCGTCGAATTAAGCATATCTCATGTGATCGTTCTAGTCCTTCTACTGTAACCCATCAATTCGATTATTGCGTCACTGGCATGGGAGGGTAGTATTGGGGTTGGTAAGCAGTCTGGGTACCGCCGGTTGCTTGTGGAGTTTGAGGTTGAACTGGGAAATAGGAACCTTTGTTGTCGCATTGGTAGGCATTCATGGTTGAGCCTGTTGGGAGAGGGGTTGGAGGCATTTGGTACTGCATTGGTGGAGGTACGACTTGAGGAGCAGGTATAGGTGTGCTGGTCATTGGTGGAGCTGACGCATTATATACCTGCTCTTGCTGGTTGATGGGACCATAATGCTGTGGGTTGTATGGCTGCGGAGTGAAAGATTGGGTACTGATCATTGAATCCTTTCTGTTGGAGTCGACGGACGGAGGAGCTTGGTAGTTGCTGGTGGATTGGGGTGTAAGGTATCCAGCTTGGAAGTGAATTTGTGTCTGGGCTGGAGGCTGGTATCCGGTGTGTTGCAAAACTTGCTCGGGGCTCTGCATAACACTGGTCGACTCCATGGGCGGTGACATTTGACCTGCAGGAACAAACTGTGGCGTTGGCTGGGGATGAACTGTGACGGATGGAGCATATCCAGAAGGAGTTGGTGGTGGTGGTGGGATGTATCCGACTGCCGCTGGTGGGCAATGTCCAGCTTGCGATGCTCCGGGAATCTGGGCTGGAGGGCTCTGCACTATACAGTCCTGCGCAGGCGACATCGGGGCATACTGCTGAGGCGGTGGTTGATGAGATGAAGTAGGTGCAGGCGTCATTGGAAGAGCCTGTTGCATTGTAGACATGTCGAATGCTTGCGCTGTGGGGATGGGAGTGTATGAAGCGACGGCCGGCTGTGCTTGTTGCTGTGGAGGATATTGAGTCGCCGGAGTTTGGGTTGGTGAAAACATCTGGCCATTCGCTGATGGCATGGGCGATGGCGCATAGGATATTGGAACTTGCTGCTGTTGGGAGTAGCCGTAGGCTTGTTGCGGTCCGGTTGGTTGAGGTGCCAAGTATGTAATCGGCTGGGCAACTGGTTGAGGCTTGAAGTCGTGAGGATACCCATTCGGAGTCAAAGGATAAGTAGGCTGGGCAGGTGCTTGTCCAACAGCGGCACTATAAGGCGGAGGTGGCATGGGAAGAGACTGAGATGGTCCAGCAACGACATACTGACCACCATTCGGATACTGGTGTACCGTATACCCAGCCTCAGCAGCCTTCGCATCCTGAACAGCTTGGAAAACACCAGCCTTCTGAAAGGCCTTGTTCGCATCCTTCTTCTTCAAATGATCCGTATGCTTATGCTCAACCATCATCCCCGCGCCATCAAGCGCAGCATGCGAAACAATTTTGATTGCCGTCTCATTAGCAACAATTGATTGGATCCCATGCTCTGCACCGGCTGTCGCTACAGCATCAGCGCCCATTGTACCAACACCGAGAGTCACAACCCCGATTGTTCCGCTGACGGCCATACTGCCAAGAACGTCTCGCTTACGGGTATGATGCGTTGCGTTTAGTCGATTGAGATGACGTTCGATGATTTCGCGTTTTTTACGGGCGTTGTGAATTGCTGGTGCGGCCATAGCGACGCCGATTGTTGAGACGCCGAGGGTCAGTGGGATGGCGCAGCCTGATACTGCGGTGGAGGTTGCAGCGCCTGAAATTAAGCGTGTGTAGTGCTCCCACTCTCGCTGGAGCTCCTCCAGAGTGAGACCCTGGCATTTTTGGTCGTAGGCTTTGAAGTCGAAAGGCATTTTGGGCGACACACTGGGGGTTGACAAGATGTGTCAAAAAGAGCGCCAAGAGAAAGCTATATACAGAGACTTGGCAAAAGCTGAATATGCAAAAATAGATCTTGAGGGTTCTAGACCACGCCATGATCCAATTTGTAAGCCACGCAAGGCACACACGTTGGAGGATTGAACAATGAGGTGGTACTGGAAAATCAGCTAGCATGGTCTTGGTTAGTGAGACTTCAGCCGCACGAGGCTTCTACGCTTTCAAGGCACACAGGCCCGGTAAGAAGCCAATAAAATGCTCTACGGCTTGGACGAGCTGTTTTATTTGAGGTTGCACTGCATTGGAACACGAGATGCAGTGAACTGAGTTAGGTCAGAAATCAGGGTTCAAGATAACCTAGACTGTACGGTCAATCTTGCATCTTCAAAGATTGCGGTCTTGTCATCGTCTCCCTCAATTAATAATAAATCTATCCAACTACTACATTACACTTTGCACTCCATTGTATCTGCACATCGGGCAGTAGGTTGGCCCCGACTCCGATAAGCTACCTACGTCCTCTGAGAACCACCTCTTATTGCCGAAATCGAAACTGTACATACACTTGTCACAGTGATAGCGAGGAGTATTACCGGACCCCCAGTGATAGCGCCGAAAGATGCTGGACGCGTTCCTTTGAAGACGAATCACTTCAACTGCGAAAGGTCCATTCGCAGTTAACTCGTCAATAAAACTTTCTTTCTCCATCAAGGCAGCCAGATTCTTATGCGAGGCAGTGGCGACTACATCCCTCAGCCCGCGGTCGTTGGGTAGAGTAGTGCTCCATACTAAGCTAATCACGCTTGGAAACTCAGCATCGTCCCAACCTTCGACCTTCATGACAGCGGTGCTGAATTTGGTGCGAGCGAGTTGCTTCAGGGACTGCACGTCGTATTTGTCCGCGATTTGATACACTGTCGCATGGAAGGACATAGCAGACTGTTCCGATGGGACGTCATAGTCAAGATGGTACATGAAATGCACCATGGCCTCGACTAAGCTGATATCAAAATCGAGTATTTCGACGACGCCCTCAATGCTTTCCTGTATCCGATTAGTTCGTCATCTGCGCATTCTAGAGAACGTACATACCTTCCACTGACCGCCGAGCGGTTTGATGAAATACTTCGAATGGCTGAAAAGGACGAGTTTGTGAACTGCAAATTCTCTATCCCTACATCGTATGGTTGCGTCGGAGAGGTCTTTGTTGTTGTAGAAACTAAGAGATAATCAGTGTTTCCTCGCGCGATACATGTGACGATAGATACCTTTTCAAGTTTGGGCCGAAGCCAGTGGGATCTTGAGCTTCCATCTTGTATTAGTGTTAGTAGAAGAAAGAGAAAGTGAATGGAAGAAAGCGGCGAGGAAGGTGTTTTATCCTCAGCTAAAACGTTATGTTATGGTAGGTCAGAAAGAAGGTTCCGTAGAAGCAAAAAGGTTACGATGTTTCAGAGAAAGCGTAAATTCGATTAATGTGTGGACTTGATGTGTATACTCCAGGGTCTGCGCTTGAACACAACTCAATGTATGTCGAGACTTACGCCTCGGAAAAACTTGAAAATAGTAGTTACAACTCAAAACAGTGTAGATCGGGTATAAGACCTTTACCACAAGGGCTCATCGTAGAGGTCCGCGCTCGTCTCGGGACATGCTTTACTTCATATGTAGACTTCTAACATGGTAGGCCTCGTGCAGGTGTCCTTTGACAGCATAGCATAGTGACAGTAGAGCACGGCCTTCTGGCCATACACAGATATTAAGGTAAAGGTTATCATAGCACCTACGAGGCATTTGAGCAATACGTTAACTGGATTTGAAGGCACATTCAATGTCAGGTATTATCACAAAATCTTTCTTTTCAAAGATTTTGCAATACTCTATATTCTATAATGGGAGATCTTTGTCACTGTCCCTTGCTTCGCTACCGGCGGCTGCTGCTTCAAGATGTTCCATTAATGAAGGACACCAGGACCAGCGAGGCCAATTTCGTTCTTTTCTTTTTGCCTAGGATACGAAGCTGAATGGATTATACCGGCCTCCTTATGTGTAGATATATCTGAATTCACGTCCGCTAAAGTTGTCATCATCATTTCAAAATCGACTTCCACTGTCTCCGAGTCCTTAATATGATGGATGACAGTGCCTAAGTCACTCCTTGTGTCATACAACATGCCCATGCCATCCGGCTGACGCTTGAAGCCCACTTTGAACAAACGGCCTTCCGTCGACGTGTATACCAGAGAATGTAGAAAATGTTCAATTAAGGACTTTGGTAGATCAGACGCCTGCGGTGCAATGTGATAGCACTTTACAGCAATGGAATTCTTCGACATCGATGGCTTGGTCTTGGGAAGCACGAAGTAACGCATTTTGATCCAAAGGCTGTTGACCTTTGGAATAACATCTCCCTCCTAAGTGGTATAAAGCTTTTCACCAATCAATTTAAACGTCCTTCTCAATAAAGCTTATGAAGCAGCTCCCGCTACCAACCCTGTTATTTTTCATTAGTTGACGAACCCAAAAGCGATACAGCATGGACTACTTACCAACCAGTGTAGAGACCACCCAAACAGTTCCAGATTGAATCATTTTGGTGGGACAGAACCTGTTCCCAGTCAGCTTTGGTCAACTCATACTCAGAACCAAGAGGGACAACTCACAGCACGCCTGACATTTCCAAGAATCTCGTCCAATAAGCCCATTGAACGAGGTAGACATACCCAAGAAGCAGTGTCGCACATACTGCGTTAGCCGCTCTCTTGAGAGTAGTCTTGTTCTTTCCCTTCTTGACACCGACTCTCGTCCTGCCATCGCTACTTATCGTCACACCCCAATGCCTACCAGTCTCATAACGTCGACCTTCAATCGGGTATGCCTCGCCGTAGCGCTTATACACCGGCACGAAGACCAGCATGCAAAGAAACATGATGCCTGGTGTACTGGACATGAAGCTTACATGATCGGAGGCGTACTCGCGGGCTTTACTGTCTGAAGGGAGACGATTCCACGTGACGCCAGTGAAAACGGCTGATATGAGAAGCAGTAGCAATTCCGAAATGCTGGTCGCAATCCAGGCGTCTGTGTATGGAAACTCGACACGGTCGTCGATGCTACGTTTGATGATAGTCGATTTATCCCAGTCGCGGGGACGCTTGGCGAAAACGATGCAGCGTAGCAATCCCACGATGATAGGATGGAAACGGGGTCGCGATATAAAAACGGTGAAGATATGAAGCATGTTCAAAGTGTTGTAAGTACTACCTCCAAGGCCAGCGACGATCGCGCTAGCCGTGAGCTGACAGGCGAATGTTATAGTCCATGTGAGAGCGACACCGTTCTTTTTGCGTTTACCAAGCCGACCACGCGTAATCCAGTGGACAAAAGGCCGGTACGCGAAGAGAGGCACCAGAACGGTGATGATGGCATCCGTAACGGCGAACCACGTGAGAATCTGAGCGCCGTTGGGACAGGACCCATCGATTTTGCTAGGCGAGACGATCCATTCAAGTGGTATTGGCGGAAGAGGGGTCTCGTATAACCCTGTATTGACACCAAGATATGGGGCGATCGATGAGCTGTTGAGAGACGAGAGATTCCCTGCGTGAAAGGCACCGGGCGGTAAAGACGACGACTCACGTCCAGGCCGCGAGAATAGAATTCCCATGATGATGGCTGTTGTTGATGGTGGGAAAAGTAGAGCTGAATGATCAAGGTTGAGGGGATTTCTTGAGTAAGTCAAAGGGATCAGATCATCACAGTGACCAACCAACAAGTAATTTTAGGATGTAAGACGGCCAGGCCGAAACAGGGCAAGCGCTACAAGTTGGATGCGAATCCCAGTGTTACAGGTACCTGACCCCCTGGTTTCAATGATTTTTAGCGAATAGTTTATTCCGATCGGTCTCGGGCTCCCCATAAAACCCGTCAAGTTCATCAATCGGATTTCCTTCCTGACACGGGCGTCTACTGCGCCGCCATGAAATGCGTCTGACCAATAACACTTTCAATTACGCTACAACATTTAATCCTCCCTCTGATAAGTATATAAAACTTGCTTGACTACTGACTATCAGCAGCGGTAATATGAACTTGAGATTGTTTAAGTCTCCTTCGGCGGATCCAAACCACGATCCCGAATAAACGCAGTCCCAAGCAAACATGCGGCAATCAAAGGAACCTGTGAGATAAATACGCTACGACTCGCAGCCATATACGCGTCTAGAACACCCGGCTTTTCGCGCATCGAGTCCGGCAGAACATACGTTGAGCTGGCAAGATCCTTATACTCCGCTGGTAGCTTTGCGCTTAGACGCGCTTGAAGCACTGCGGCAGAAAAGGCAAGACCACAAGCACCCCCCATGCAACGATAGAAGTTTCGGTTGGAAATGATGACAGCGCGACGACTCTTCGGGGAATGAGCTTGCAGCGCAATGAGAGTTGGTTGGAAGATACATCCCACTCCTGTTCCGACGATGAAGAGGACGACGGCAATGACTGCAGGGTGGGTTTGACGGTTGAAGATCAATGCAAGACCAGATCCCCTAAACCATGTTAAAAGATGTTCTAAATGAGGACTGGAATACTTACAGGGTCCAGACTGCAAAACCGAACACGATTACCTCGCCGTATCGCAATCGACGACTGATATACTGTCCAGAGCCAATTGACCCAATCATTTGAGCAGCGACTAATGGAGTATAAATAGCTGCCGATGTCATGGCGTCGTATTGATGAGGATTTTGAAGGTAGAGAGGTACGTAGTAGAGAAAGGATTGATACACAGCGCCAAAGAAGAAATTCTGGGCCAGCATGATGGAGAGAGTAATGTTGCCGTAGATGTTTACTAAGAAGGGTCAGTAAGTAAGCCGGTATCATTTATTTGATCATGAACACGTACCTGGCATCATGGGAAGCTTGGCCATCTTCCACTCCCATATAATAAAGGCGACGAACAATGCACCGCCGACTGTAAGGAAGCTTATTGACAGAGGTGAGTCCCAAGAGAAATACGAGCCACCTGAACATTCAGAATTAGATACTGCACCTACAGCAACAGCAGAGAAGACTTACCTCCAGAGATAGGAATCAAGAGAAGGATGATACCGGCGCCTGACACAAACGTCCCCATCCAATCAATCTTGCAAATTCCCTCCCAAAAGCCCACAGTGGCGGGCTTCGATGGAAGGAAGAAGTAGGCGAGTACGGCGGCACAAAATGACATGGGCGAAAGTAACCAGAAGAATGCTCTCCACGACGTCTGACGCATCATCCCAGCGGCAATGAAGGGACCGACAACGTTGCCCAGTCCAACTGTAGCTCCGACAACACCCTGGATCTTACCTCTCTGCTCCAGGGTGACGATATCAGAGATGATAATGTTGGATAGGTTCTGTACCCCGCCACCGCCAATTCCAGCAACAGCTCGGAATACATAAAACATAATTGCATTCTTACTTAGCGAGCATAACAAGTCAGCAAAGCAAAGCAGCAGAATGGCTGAAACGAAAACGACTTTGCGGCCAAAGACGTCAGATAGTCTGCCGTAGAGCATCTGGAAACACGTATTGGCTACTAAACTCGACGTTCCAGCCCAAGAAATGGTGTTCTCAGCGCTAAGATCGTGCGCGATGGTGGGAAGCATGACGGAAATTCCATTCTGGTCGATGATGGTGAGCAATAGCGAGGACGAAAGGGTTGCGAGGGCAATGATGAGTTGACGACGTGGGAGGAGGTTGGTTTGGTCCTGTAGAGCCTTCTCGTCCTTGGTGAGAACTTGGGGAGCCATGACTCAAGATATCGCGTCGGTTCGTCACAACGCAAGACATGTAAGATATCCGATGTGAATAAAAATGAGAGCACCGGTATCTTGGCAGCCTTATAGAGAGATCTGGTGGTTTAGTTGAGTCATAGTGACTGATCTCCAGATCTGCATCCAAGGGTTGAGATGATGATGTTCGTGGCCGGCACCGGAGTGGGTCCGGGATTTGTCCGCGGATTTCCTCCGGAAACACCTTCTCAGCCAATCCGGTGCACTGTCTTCGTCATCAAGATGTCTTTCAATTCTCTGTATGTATTCAGATAGTCTCAATATCTCTTTACATTCCTCAACTGCCAAACAGCCTCATCAGTAAACGCGGGCGGAACTCTTCCCTTGCCACACAACGGTAACCCAGCTATGTTCGATAACTGAGTATACCATCGCAACAGCTCACCGTCTTCAATAGATACCTCATGGAATTCCATCCCGTTCGTCTTCGTGTAGTTCTCCCAAAATGCCTCCCATTCTTCCTGCGGTGGAAGATCTGTGGCATTTCTTCCGGCAAAGACTCTTGCGAGTGCGATTGCCTGATACTCGTAGCTTCGAAACGCAAGGGTCTTTCCTAGACCGATGATACCGAGATTGGAAAAACTCTTGAAGAAGGTATGTAGATAGCTCCCGTTGAGCTTCGACTTGTTGTAGTCGTATAGCTCCTGTCCATTTGCATTGGTGTTCCAGAACGGGAAGGATGGCTTGTATCCTGTGCAGTAAATGATGTAATCGATCCCCGATAGAGAAGAGCCATCTTCGAAAACGATCTGTCCTGTTTCCGAAATGAATTCTTCGATGGCAGGTTTCCACTTTATACTTTCGTCTGATTCAGGCGCATCCCAGATGGTTCTGTGCCTTCTCGATACATACACTGGCAATTGCGCGACTTTCGCCAGATCATCGGCAATGTCCCGGCCTGAAAGTGAGTTTCCAACGATGAGTACCTTCTTGTTGTTAAAGGGGTCAGGAGTTCGATAGGATTTTGAGTGTGAAACACTATCCGGATATCTTTCCATGTATTCCTCAAGCCCCTTTACCTGAGGCACCTAATCTCGTCAGCGATAAGCTGTCATAGCGATAGGGACCACGTACATATGGAACTGAATGCTGCCCATTAGCAATGATAACAGCGTCAAATACCTCTTGCCACCATTCGTCAACACCTTCCTCAAGGTTATACTTTCGCAGTGTAAGGTGCCAGCGATCTTGTCCTATGTCATCAGAAATCCTGCTGAGATCTTCCACGGTGGTATTGAGAACCAGCAAATCTTCCATTTGATGCAGAGAATAGTAGTCCTGAAGGTAAACTAGTGGAACGTGGTGGGGTACAAATGGACCATGTGGAAACCTCTTGTCGGAGAACGACATTGCTATCTCAGGAACCGTCGTTCTTTTCCCCGTTAGAGTCACTCGCGGAAAGGTCCTGTACAGGTAACGTACGTCAGAGATTTATACATCGGAGTAGAATGGTAACTCTGCTTTCCATCGTGGGGCTGCTGTTGAGGCAAGCTATCAGGAATGTTTGGAGGAGGGTCCAATGCCGGCGGAAGGGCGCCAGGCTTGATCCTGGAACCCGACTTATCTTCTTCATCATACAGCCTAGAGATCGACAAAGAGGTCAATGGATGGTCTCAGATTGACTGGCCAAACATACCACAGCCCACCGGGCGCTTCCCTCCTCTCAAATACCTTAATCTTATCGAAACAGTCTTCCGCTTTCAGCGCGGCAGCAGCAGCAGTCCCTGGCAGATTCAGTCAGCAAATGTTATTGGTTGAAGGTTTGACAGCGCTACCTGATGCGCCGGCCCCTATAATAGCAACGGACTGTATCTGTAGTTCTGTGACCATCTTGACATTATTTGGTGAGTTGTAGTGAGTTGCAAAGTTTTCCATTTCCACATTACTGGATCAGTGGGGTGATAATGGGTCATGTGATAATGGTTTATTCACTTCCATGGGTGGGGATATGGTCTGATCATTTCTTTCCCTTTGATAGTGACCTTGAGCACAATAGAGCATAGGGCAAATTGTATCTTAGAGTATAGAATGACCCCGAAAGTTTATCCTCTGTCCATCGTGAGAACAATGTTGCGAGAATACCCAAAGAACTTAGAGTCCCCTGTTGAATAGTTAGCAACTGTGCCTCTTCGTAGACACTTTTTTGTTGAGATGTAGATTCCTGGTTAGAAGCATCTCTTCGGGCATCCTCAGTGCCAGCAGTAACCATCTGCTTGAGATATTCGAAGCAGTCATCACAGTTGTTGATAGCTATGCAATAGCCAGCACAGTACTGCTGGTTTCTGGTAGTGCAGCCTGTGTGGCATGGAGCGCAAACCTTCAACATCTGTAAGGCCTCTCGTTTTCAGCTTTCCTGGTCTATGCTCCTCCCTAAGAACGGAGCTCAGTACACCGCGCCCTACAAACCTGGGGTCTTTGTCCAAGCGAAAGCTCCAGATGGTCTCTGGTATCAGATGGAATCTTTCTCCATCGAGACCACCTCTTTCAGCAGCACCATCTTCACGCCAAGCTACAAAGGCACTCACAAGGTTGATCAGTGGGTGAGCTTTGTTGCAGACTTTCCGAATTCGCAGACTGGTACTTGGACTATTTCGATGGAATGGTACCTGGATGGTCCATCTGCTGCAGGCGGCAAGGCATCGACGCTGAGATTGAAGATGGATAATTTCATTGTGAACCCCAAATGATCTACTCTGTGGCGAGAACGAGATTACATCGCTTGTTCATTGGAATCTATTCTTGTTAAGAAGACACCCCAGATATTTAACATGGTCTGATTTACCATTCATTTTATTTAACTGAATAGCCTAACGGCCCATTTCGGAAAGCTCATTTCTTACTAATCACATTCAAGCGATATATGTAGCCTCATCACACCTGTGTAAGATTCTATACTTTCACTAAACTCGGTGTATAAGAATTTGTCTTTGCTGTTAGACCTATGACAGAACATGCCTCCTAAGCTTTGCTCCCCTTGCCAAGAGGCATTTACAACTTCAAAGCCGCCTAAGGTTATAATTCTTGATATTCCTTATTTTCCATTCCACGAGGGACCATGGAAGGCCTTTCAAGAGCAATCGGATGCATCCCATGATATTACTGAACCTGCCTCGACATGCGACTTCTGTGCATTTGCAGTCGCGTATGCCAGTTCGGATAAAGCTCTTGGCAAATACTCGAAAGGTTCCTTCGCTGATTTTGATCCGACATCCCCTCGGCAGGAGCAGGGAGAGCCTATGATAGCTCTATGGGAGCGCATGAACTACACCTACGAAGAATTTTTTAACAAGGGCCTTGGACTTAGGAGGCAACTTGTCGATGATTTGAATCAGTTCGATATGCGGATTTTTGACGCTCAAGGTAATTCTCAAATCTCTGTGTATAACTAGTAGGTATCTGGCAGCTGACTGGATCCAAGACCCCCGCATAACATGTCATAAACCGATTGACAAATCGTCCAAAAGTACATCTGGTCAATCTAGTTTTGATTGTCTATCAACTTGGATTAAGAATTGTTCAGAGAACCATCGTTCGTGCGAAAAGCTACACGCACGGAGTGATCAACAAAAGGATTGGCTTCCAGCTCGACTTGTCAGGATTGTTTCAAACGCCCAAGGCACACCAGAGACTATTCAAGTCGTAGAAACGGAAAGGGAGGAGCTTAAGTCTTGCCAAATCCAGTATGCTACCCTTAGCTACTGCTGGGGAAAGAAGGCCTTTACGAAACTTTTGAAATCCAACTTTGGCGCGATGACAACCCGTGGAATGTCTGTTCACGATCTGCCATTAACGTTTCGTGATGCCATTGTAGCCACAACTCGTCTTGGTCTCGAATATATATGGATCGATGCTCTGTGCATCATCCAACTCGATGCCGAAGACTGGATCTCACAGTCAGTCACCATGTCAAAGGTATATACATATTCCGCGATCACAATTGCTGCTGCAGCCTCGTCGGACGCACATGGTGGGCTTTTCCGGGACAGAGATTCCACCGGTATCAATGGCACACGAGTGAATTTCCAATGGTCTGCTGTTCCACTCGTCGGGGAATTCCTGGTAGTCCCTGCAGATCCATGGCTAAAGGCCGTTGCCAAATCTCCCCTTTTGAAACGTGCGTGGGTGTTTCAGGAACGCCTTCTATCGCGTGGGACTGTCTTCTTTGCACACGATATGCTTTACTGGGAATGTGGTGAGCTCTATGCTTCAGAACTATATCCTGAAGGGGGGCCATGGGATCTATACAGATACAAAGAGATCAACGCCTCTGATAGGTTACCTTCAGGCGTGCAGGCTGCCGGAGACTACCGTTTCAAGAAAATATATACCGATATCCTCACGAAAGAAGTAAACATGGACAGAACGGCAGCAGATAAGGAGATGTTTGTCTATGTCTGGGCTTCTATTGTAGCTCAGTACAGCGCTGGCAAGCTCACGAATGAAATCGACAAGCTTATCGCCATCGATGGCGTAGCAGAGCAGATGACACGCCTCGTCTCGAGACAGTATTATCTCAATGGGCTCTGGAGCCAAGAGAGCCTTCCATACCTATTACTCTGGCAAATCAGCTGGCCCGAAGAGGAACAGCCCAGCACGAAGATTGCACCGAGCTGGTCTTGGGCATCTGTAAATACACCGGTGGAATTCTACTTTCTGTTCCGCGCGCAGACCGAGCCCAAACTAGTCACGAACGTTGTTGACATCCAATTCTCTGACGACGCAAAGACGAGCTCTGTGACAATCCCACCTTCTACGGCCCTAATTCTCTGTGGCCCACTCACCGAGGTACACTTTCGCCAGACCTCACGATTCTTTCTTGGGCCATTACACTCATGGTGGTGGCACCAGAGCTTGAGCCAACAATGGACCACCATTAAGCCAATCAGCTCAAAGCCAATGCTCGTATTTATGGGAAAGGGCCTGAAGGCGGATCATCCATGTATCGTTTTGTTGGACAGGGAAATACCCAAAGATTCGCCGGTCTTTGCGCTGAAGATCGCCGAGGCTGATATTAAATCAGACGGGGTTGTTACGGTGCCATCTGAGTGCGGATTGTTACTGGTACCATGCACCGAGGGAGGGCAAGAACGAGGGACATTTGTAAGAGTTGGGCTTTTTGAGATTGGACCGAGTCGAATGCACAGGGACTGGCTTGATTATGAAGCATGGTTGAGATCCAGAAGAACCTTGAGAGAGGAGATATGGAGCGACTCAGAGATCGACAACAGGTTCTATCGGGAAAAGCATAAGAATTGTAGGTACAGCATCAAGATTATATAGGAGTGGGATTTGCAAGTTACCGATACAGATAGAAAATAGCGAACCGCCATCTCTATCGAGTACTTGCTTCCTTGATCTGATGACAAAGATTTTCATCGCTATCGATCTTCTGGTTTCTTTCCGCAGCGCCCCTCAAAAAGCGGGGTCTCAAAATAACATCATCACTGATTGTTGACGTACAGATCTCAACAGTCACTGGGATAGCATCCCTTTTTGTATTTCAACACTGATCTCTAACATTCAAGGCATCTATAAGTTGAATCAAGCCATCAAAATGACTACCAAGCCCTCATTCGACTCGCTTCCACTCTGTAAAGATGGCCCTGCCGGTAATGCCTGGGGCCTTTTCGGCGATAACGACGAATGCGGCATGCTAAACCTGTTGACTCCCGACATTGTTGCAAAGGCTGCTGCTTCGGAGATTCGTGATGGCGTTCGAGTCTCTACAGATTGGCCTCTCAATCGTATGTCACGACCTTGCTTTGGCCGTGCTCCTTTCAAGCACGAGATCACTACAAAGACCCCTCGGGCGGTAAACGACGATACCTTGACATTTAATACGCAAAGCAGTTCGCAGTGGGATGGGTTTCGACATCATGCATATCAGAAGGAGAAGCTCTGGTTCAACGGGAAGACTCTTGATCAGTTGTTGTCATCCGACGTTAATGGAATTCAAGGTAGGCTGTATGTTCCAAGAAAACAACTGCGAGCTAATTGACGCAGCGTGGGTTGAGCGTGGTGGTATCGTTGGACGTGGAGTTCTCCTTGACTACGCATCATGGGCAGATGGCAACAACATCCCCTTGACCCCCTTCGAGACAAATTCAATCACAGTCGAAACCTTGAAGAAGGTTGCGGAAAGCCAAGGAACGATTATCCGACAAGGTGACATACTCTTCATCCGAACAGGGTGGGTTCGAGCCTACGACAGGCTGACAGACGAGGAGTGCAAGACCCTGGCAGATCACAAGGTCCCGCCGGCCCATGGCGTCGAGTCCTCAGAAGAAACTCTTCGATGGCTCTGGGATCAGGGCTTTGCGGCTGTTGCGGGTGATCAACCTAGTATGGAGGCATGGCCTTGTCAGAATACTCATTTCTTTCTACATGAATGGCTTTTGGCAGGTTGGGGAATGCCGATTGGGGAGCTATTTGATCTGGAGGCATTAAGTAAAGAGTGTGGAAAGAGGAAGAGGTGGTCATTCTTCTTCACGAGTATGCCACTCAAGGTGGGTTCTGACCACTTGTATTTCACCTTCTAAACTGATCGAATTATCCTTGTAGGTCCCTGGGGGCGTGGCGAGTCCACCGAATGGCGTTGCGATCTTTTGATCAACTATTTTTGAGTTTTTCTGAGGCGCAAGCTCCCAGCATACTGGTTAAATGAACACAAAAATAATCGCAGTTTTTGAACCTTTCGATCAACTGCCTCAATAGCATAGTTCGAACCACCGTAACAATCTAAGTGTTGAGGGCTATCTTCACGTTTATCATGTCAATTGGTTTTTCGGAACATGAAAGCGTGCAAGGACAAAGATCCGTTTTGCGGGACATATATATGTATCCTCAACTCTACTGTAGTTTGTGCTTTAACCTACAACCTCTAGGGTCATTGAAGATGCACACAACACATGTTTACCGACTTTGAAAGAATAAGTGGATGTTTAACAAATAGTGAATTCTGATGGAATACAAGGTAATATTAAGGAAGCTCACGAATTGTACCCTGGCGAGCATGGTAAGCTTGCAGTACTAAGTTCTAAGTAGCTATTTTAATGGCCCTGAACGAAACCTGAGTTATCCGCGCAATCAAAAACCTTTGCAATAGCACCAGTATTGAATGCCTCCTTAATTAAAACAATAACAGAGTACCTAAATAGATAAGTTAGCATAGAGCAGTGCTGTGCAAGGGAGTTGTATACTTACACTCCACCGATCATCATAAAGAGTCCAAATACCAAGATAAATACATGAAGACCGTACTTGATCTTTTGCGTAGGGGTTCCAGTCTTGTACCTCTTGTATTCGTACATCCAGAGAAGCGCAGGGAACATCAGACTGAAAGGGGCAAAGCAGATGGCACCAGCAAGGCCAAGAAGGTAGTTCAGAATAGGAACAGCCTCTGCAACAATGAAAGCAGCTGTACCAAGGGTGATGTTGATTCCGAGCCAAGTTCCCCAGTGAGTGAAGGTGTTGGCCTGCAGGTGCTTCGAGTCTCGCAAAATACGGACAAAGGCGTACTTTGCAGCGACGTGCTGGTAGATACCAACACCAAGAATGAGTCCAGGCAAAGCGATACCATAGGCGACTTTCTTGATGACAGGTCCGGCACTGGCAAAAGCAGGAGTTGAGAGCCACATGCCGCAGTAACGGTAGATAACCAGACTGAAAGACAGGTACAAGACTCCGACAATGAAACCAGCAACGAGAACGGCCTTGCGGTAGTCCTGTGGCCGCTTCATCTCGGAAATAACGGGGATGAAATTGGAGGAACCAACAGTACTGATGAAGATATTGGTGACGTTGACCATACCGACAACGAAACTGGGGTATGCAATGGGCTTCCAGCCAAGTTCAAAATCCCCAGTCTGAGGTGCCGCAGCAGGTCTGTCAACTTGCGTCACGGCCACAACGAAGACAAAGACGCCGACAAAGAATAAGAGGAAGCCGAGCCATGTCATCCAGCCCAACTTGGAGAATGTGCGGATAGATGAGAAGGCGGTGACAGCAATGGCAGAAACAATACCGAAGGTTACAGTGCATGTTCCATGGTCCGACAGTGCGTTGAACCCAATGGTTGTCGTAACAATTCCACCAGCTGTGACGAGGGTTTGGGCGATTATGATGCCAACGCCTACTAGTTCGCGGCCCCAACGGCCCCAAATGAGACCCATCATGTCGGCCAATGCTAGAACAAAACGTTAGCGCTGAGTGAAAGACCCGTAATTGATCAACAATCATACTATGACATTCTGTGTGCTTGTGCTTAATATCGCCAAGAATAAGCGCAGTATCTACGATGGTTAGCTCTATAACGGATTGTGGATTTCGTTGACTTACAAACGTTCAGAGACGTGTATCCGATGATACACAAAGAGCCTCCGGCGGAACCCAATGCACCAAGAGCTGCTGGGATGGCGAGGATGCTCATGGCAAAGTTAATCTTGAGAAATATAATAGCGGCCCGTTGCCAACTGACAGTCCTAAACTCGACTCCATCAACGTTCTCTTGGAAAACCTCCCTGGTCTCCCCTTTGCTAATGTCAACGTTTGGCACGTCTCCATCATCAAGAGCCATCTTTTCCTTCTGATCAGTAACTATGTACTGCGGAGTAGAGGAAGACGTAGGAGATTCCATTGTGTAGTGATTGAGAGGTGATGGTATGGTTGAGGGATGCTCTAGACAAATTGAAGCATGCGGAAGAGTACTTATACTTAGCATCAGGCCTGCCTTGCACAGTCCCCCTGGTAACTCCGGGGCAACGCGGGGTTGAAGGAGTCCAGACGCCATTGGAACTCCCAACCATCATCGATAATAGCCACTGTACATCGTAGAGTAACTTGTCCAGGTATAGCGAGTATTGGATCCCTGCTAAGGTACCCTAGCTTGCCACCTGGGTGGGTTCAGGCAGGAGGCGCAACCCAGGCGAGCAGCATGAGTGTACCTGAGCAGGTTTGGAGAGGACACCTTCAACTTTTTAGAGGCATCAGGTCATTAGATACACAACGTAGCGATCAGTCGCCTTTTTCCAATTGACCTTTCAATCCTGTGCCTCGTAATCACAGCTCAGCAAGTGTTACAGTAACCATCAATTATCTACATGCCTCAACGACAGGGAAGAATATTGGAAATAGAGAGCACGTATCAGTACTTTGCACAGTAGTAAAGCTAGTCGAATCGATAATTAATACTGAGTGCTTAGCGTCTTGTAGACCTGTTCTGATATGAAGAGTAATGGCGTTATCTCGGGGCAGCCGGTATAAACCCCCCGAGGGATTGCATTGATTAGACCAATGTCTTGGGCCGAGTTTACCTTTTATGGTATCTTATCATTGCTGAACCATACCCGAGACCTTCCCCTTATCTACTCAGTTCCGCATTTCCCGGATCAAGAACAATACTTACCAAAATACAGTGTCCACCTCACGAATAAGCGTTGTAGAAGCAGACTGACTTTGCATAAGGGGTTCTAGACCAGTAGGCCTAATAAATGTGTGTCTCCGTGACATGATATCTTTACTGTTCCAACAGGATCTAAGGCTGTAAATAGAGTTCAGACACAGAATGCGGGGAAGTTCCCACACTGAGTTGTGCCGGGAGAGCACGGCCCGGGGAACAGGTCAATCTCCGCGGACTAGAGATACTAAAATGTGGGGGAAATGACCATGTCCCGATAAGGACATTTTTCGGCTTGACGTTTCCTGCAATGCCCCGTTTGACCCGAAACGGCTCCTCCTCCATCTTGGCAAACACCTATCACCTTAACGTGGATCTTTATTGGTCTCAACATTTCTCTATACTATAAGACCAAAGGTCCTTTGTTTTTCTTTGTTTGTATCTTTACTTAGAATTGTCACTTTTAGTCGCCCATCATGTTCGAACTTGATCCCGTCAATGCCGCTTTGTACGAGCAAATCAAGGACTTGCCTTGTCCGCATCAACAGGGCTACCAACAGGCCTATGACACCTTGGAGCAGATACAAAAGCATGATCCAGCTGAAGACATTGAGACAACAACCATTCAAGTCGGCAAAAAATATGGTTCGACAACTGTAACATTGTTCAGGTTGAAATCGCTTGTGGATAAACCACTCCCTATGGTATTTTATACTCATGGTGGCGGTTGGATTATGGGAAGGTAATTGTTATTCATCTTTACCATACATTCTGTGTTTATGGACCGTCGACTGATTCATCTCCAATTAGCGCCAAGTCCTTCGCTGTGTTGATGGAAGACTTGGCCCGTCGCACCCGAGCTGTCATAGTCTTCCCTGACTACACTCGAGTACCTCATCAAACATTCCCGTACCCGCTTGAGCAGAGTTATGAAGTCCTCGACTACATGGTTCATCATTCGAGTCAGCATCAAATTCTACCTGGGACTATTGCCCTCGCTGGAGATAGTGTTGGAGGTGTGTTGATTATGTCCCCCTTGTGTAATGGAGGATAGATGCTAACATCGGCCAGGCCACATGGCCATTGCTATGATGCAGATGTCTCTGGAGCGCAAACTACCAACTACGATTGGCCAGTTGGTTCTGTGGGCTCCCGTGACGGTTACGCACAATAAGCTTGGATCATACACAACTTTCTCGCAGGCGCCATTCCTGACAGAAAAGGATATGGATTGGATGATTGAGTCTTTCTTGCCCAATAAGAAAGACAGAGAGACAGCTCTGGCATCACCACTGACTCATCTTTCCGACCAAGTCCTGGCTCAGTTCCCCCCTACTATCATCTTCCTTTCGACCGTCGACCCACTGCTCGACGAAGGTGTGTCGTTCGGACAAAGGCTCCAAAAGAATGGGGTCGACGCATCTATCATCAAGGCTGAGGGGCAGATGCATGCTTTTTGTGCTGTGAAGGGACTACGAGATGGCCCCACTGCTCGTGCTGTGATTGACTTGGCTGCCTTGAGGCTGAGAAGGATCTTTCCTCAGCGCGATACTCCCGGACGTCTATAGATCAGGGATGACGTACATTAGTTCCTTTGAATTAAAATCAATATTCCCTCTAAGCTCCAACACAGTAAAATCCAGCAATAGCATCGGCTCACAAGGTCATGTTTTCTAACACAATTACAATAGAACTTCATGTCAAGATAAAGTCATTTTGAGTTAGCTGATGACACAACGTGTTCTTTCCATGCTTTATTCAACACTGTCTGTTGTTCAAGTGGTAAGGAAAATAAAAAAAGCAATTGTCAAAATTCACAAGTCCTGCGATTGGATTACCCAATACAGTAGGCCTCATACAGAAGTTTTTAGCAGGTTAATCAACCGATTAAACCAGACAATTAGCAATGGAAATGCCCGCTGAAACGCTATAGTAGAGATAGCCTGGAAGCTAACAGTTACTGATCTTTAGAGCAACCTTTTAAGCGTTGATATGAGATAAATTAAGAAGCCGCGGAGAATCACCCGTTGTATCCACTGACAGCGAAGCCGAAAGTTCCCCAGATTTCCCTCATACCCGATCTTAGCCGTTGTTAGTATAGTTCTATTTAGCTTGCGGCCCTTATCTAACAACATTACCTGATAACGCGTAATCGGTAACTCCATCTCCCGGCCGGGACTATACTGGCTGCCTGCATTTAACACTGCTATAATATTTGCAACATTATACCTATGTACATTAGTTACAACACGCCTGACACAGACGATACCAGCAAACTACGAATCACATACCATGGTTAAATCACTGCGCTTCGGAGACTTGGATGTCCCAGTCCCTGGATATGGTGCAATGGGAATCAACTCTTCGCTTGGCAACGATTTAACCTATGAGCAGGCCGAGCCTGTGCTCCTTGAAGCCCTTAACCAGGGATGTACGTTCTGGGATACTGCTGTACGTCTGATAGTCTTGCCCAATACCACTGTCAGCTGTACAGTCTTATCGACTAACTGACTGTATTAGGTCTCATATGCGGCAGGCAAAAATGAGGAAATTATCGGCCAATTTGTCAAGAAACACAACTGCCGCGACAAGCTTTTTAGTACGTGGAAGAAAAAAGGTACATCTATCAATTGTAGTACTGACTGATGCGACTCAGTTGCATCGAAATGCGGCGTTGCTGTTTTTGAAGATGGATCAGTCACCAATACAGCCGAGCATATCAACACGTATATTGAAGGAACCATCAAGCGACTTGGCTTTGCCCCTGACTTGTACTACATCCACCGCATGGACCCGAGTAAGTGGATGCAGGATCATATACACTACGATTGCACTGACAATGACGTGTAGACACACCCCTAGAGGAATCTATTCCTGCCATGGACTTACTTCGTAAGCAGGGAAAGACTAAGTACATTGGACTTTCTGAGTGTTCTGCCGAGACGTTGCGTAAGGCTCATTCAAGTAAGCATAACAGATAGATCCTGCACAATAGGCACTGCGCTAATATCTTCTTAGTTGCCAAGATTGACGCTGTGCAGGCAGAGTACTCTGCGTTTGAGACTCTGCACGAGACAGACGGTCTCATTGATACAGCTCGCGAACTCGGCATCTCCTTCGTTGCCTACGGTCCTCTTGGACATGGCTGGCTAGTGGAGAACTTCCCCTACGAAACCCCTGATGACTTTGCCCCCGAAGACTACAGACGTCAAAGTATATTTTATACATTCTGCTAGTTAGACAAATTTGCTAATACAGTTCAACAGTACCTAAGTGGCAGGGAGAGAATTTCTATGCCAATAAGAGGATTGCAGAGAAATTTAAGGAGCTAGCCAGAAAGAAGAACTGTACGCTGCCTCAAGTTGCCATAGCGTGGATTGCGGCACAGGGAATGATTGCTATCCCTGGCACCACCAAGCCTGAGCGGTTGATTGAAAACTTTTCGGCGAGGGAGATCGAGATTTCAGAGGAAGAGAACAAGGAGATGCGTAAATTGGTGGATGCTCTGAAGCCTCAGGGTGATCGCTACAGTGAGACTGCTATGAAAAACATTGGCAAATAAATGATAGACTTATTAGATCTTCTTGTTATCAATGATTAACCTTATCAGCAAATGTAGTACACCGATTGGTCAAGCTTATATCACGTGGATACCCTGCGCCATGTGATCAAAACAGCGCATCTTTCCCCTCAATTAATTTAAAAAACAAGGCTCTTGAATCCCTCTTCTGTATGCTTTGAGTGGTGGAAATAGCTTGATTTGAGAAACCTTGTTGTCAGAGCCTTTCGCATTTTCATGCAATTCCTTGATCCAATAAGTGTTGGATGTAATACAAATTCGAGATTCCCTACATCATGTGCGACTCGAGTTAAACTTGGAAAACCTTGCTGTATAAACCTAATTACAGATGTACCGATGGCGGAATCAAGCATGAAGCATAGATATAGAATTGTAAGAGTAATTTAAGATGTTCTGTTATGTTAATGTCAGATTCGCCTTGTTGTCAATGTCTTTAATCTCCATATGAATAACCACAGCCGCCTTGGGAGAATCTCTCACTTCATGATGCCCCTCAGGCGCTGCTGAGTTGACCACATCTCCGCCAATCTCCTCGTCCAGAGGTGTGAAATCGCCGCAGAAACCCCATCGTGTGTCCTCCTTCCATCTCTTGGACATCCAGTTGTTAGCCTTTTTAGGGAAAAGGTCAATTGTGCCAACCAGTGTCATATCATGCGCCATGACAGGAAATATGTTGTCGTATGCATCAGCCTCGATGAGCTTGTCAATGCTTTCTTTGGCAAGAAGAGCCTCGCTATGCCACCCTGGTCCCGGTGTAGGGTCAAAAAACGGTCTTTCCGGGTCTTTCTCGGGATGGATAGATAGGAAGAGTCTACCAGGGCATGCTGAGAGTGTACGGCCAAGAGGGTTGGGAGAGATCATCTCGGGTAAAGGCGTGTAAGGGGAGGGTCTGAATTCACCGCAGTGATGGGCAATGTCGCCACCCAAAAGAATGAAGGAAGGCGGATCAGCTGTTGTGCGAGCAAGAGCAGACATGTGTCCAATTGCATGTCCAGGTGAGTTCAAGAGATAAAAGCTTCCATCCCCGTAAAAGTCATAAGCCTGGAATTTGCCAATGTCATGCGCTGCCTCGCCGCTAAAGTCGATTTCGATCAACTCACGGCCCTGCCAAGCAGTTTCATTAACATGTGAGTTTTTGTCAGTTGGCCAGCCTGACATTACTCCTTGTTTGAAGCCGGGGCCAACAATCAGATCTGTCGTTGAAGGAAATGTTTGTGGATCGCCAACATGGTCAAAATGCCAGTGCGACCAGATAATAGCTCCAACACTATTCAAGTCCTGCCCATTTTCACTAAGGATGGAGGCAACGTCCGTTTGAACATCTATGCTCCATCCTTCTTCTTTGACAGATGCGACAAAGGTATCGGGTAGATTTTCCCAGTCTTTACGAACACCCAGATCATACACCATGGTATCGTATTTTGATGGCTTGGAGCCAGTGTGTTTAATGAGGAAGGCATATGAGCCAGCGTTGAGGGTCTCAAACCCAGGAACGAGGGGATCCACGAAGGCTTCGGCGGGGACGTTGCTCATGTAGCTTGTTGTATCAATGATGTAGACATCGACTGTGTTCTGAGATGGTGGTATCACTACCGGGGGTGGGAGACGAGCAGGTGACATGGCTGCAGTGTGGTGCGATGTAAATGTAATACAAGGTGATGCAGGTGCATGAACCAATGACTGGGGTGATCTGACTTGAGGTGAATGGATGAGGTCAAAACTCTGTCTTGCTTTCCCCATTTATATATCCCTAATGCAGGCGAATGGCTGACTGCCAAGTCTAGCGGCAGTTGGTTATCCGGGGAACAAGGTCGGCTGTCGGATTGAACCTCTAGTCGACCAATGTTCTACTGCCAGATGCACTGGTCTTGGGTCATACTGTATTAAGATGAACCACTAAGTGTTATCTGCTGGCGCACTGTCGGCCGCTATGGTTCTCCCCTCTAACTATCCTGGATAGCGAAAGGGTGTTGAGAAGTGATAGGTACAAGGTAGAGGCATCACAGTTTGTCGTACTGTGTTAGATAGCCAAGATGGATCTTCCCCTCTTCCAGGTCGAGACCTATTGCGGGGAAATCGCGGAGGCTAGCGGACTTACGGATAACGATGTAGCTTTGTAGATAACACTAGCGACTCAGAGGTGGACGCCGGTGAGTGGGCGCGTGGGTGAGTTCGCGGATTGTAAGTCGTGGGCGTTATCTACGTAATGTTACATTAGGTGAATCTTGCTATGTTTTGAACTTGTGAACTTGTGATACTCCAGTTTTCTGATCCTATTATGGAGGAGATGATAAGTAAAAATGATGGACTAGCATGTTTCAAAGCGTAACTCTTGAAGTATCCATGTGTAATTGAATCCAGGGCTGGATGGATGCCCAGGCGTGAATACTGATGAGATTTATTGACAACTTATTGCTTATCTACTTAATGAGCGATAAGTGATGGAATGTACGTTTTTGCGCTAATTTAAAAAGATACTTGATAGATAAATTGCTCCAGTGATTGATAGCATCTGGAATTAACTACTTATCTGCTTTTGTAAAAGCAGCATCATCGGGATCTTAGGGAAGTCTTCTCTCCTTAGGAAGTCCATTCTTCTCTTCCTCAGTTAAGTTAACATCAAACATCTCAACCAATGCTTGGATTCTCTCCTCTTCTGTCTTACACTCCCTGATGACCTTACGTTGGTTGCCAATCGTCTCTCTAATCGTATCCTTGAACAAGGTAAGATTTCCAATAATCTCTTCCTTCTCTTCATCCTGGATCATCTTGGTGCAGGTGACATATCTTGTGAAGAAAGAGCGCGGGTTCGTAGAAGTAAACCACGACATAACTTCGTAGTCTTGAGGTAGAAACTCGGTCTCAGTAAATGCGTAAGTTGGCGTCCACACTTCTGTTCCGTCCTCAGCAGGCTTGAGGCAAACATCGTAGCACCACAGCTCTGTTCCCTTGGTAGGGTTGCTGGCGTGGGACTCGGCAATTGCACGGCGCTGAAGACGGATCTTTCGAGGAGCGATACTCGTCGTCTCGAAACCATGACGTAAAGGAATAGGAAGGTTGGGACCCATGGAGCCCATTCCTACATCGACAACATACCACTCATCCTCGAAGTGGACGAGGTTGAGCATATGGTTCCAGCCATCGTAAGTGTATGCCTGGTTTTTCCTGACATCTGGGTAAGGACTCATGGCACGCGCCACACGGCCGCCGCAATCGCGAACCTCAAAACCAAATGAGCGAAGAACAGTACCAAGAAAGGTGTTGTTCTCCATACAACGGCCACCACGGCGACGGGTGACTATCTTTCCAAAGAGTTCATCAGGGTCAAGCGTAATGGTCTTGTGTGCTGAGTAGTGGAGCTCAAGGTTTTCAAAGGGTACATTGCAGGCGTGGTAACGCGTAATGGCCTTGAGGAGGGGCAAACCGTGTTCCTTAGTGTGGGCAAGGCTCGAGTCCTTTAGCGCCGGTGAGTTGAGGAATTTTTGAGGAAGCTTGATGACTTTGAGGTAGTCTTGGAGCTGTGCTTTGGAATACCGTGGAGGGTTATCCACGTGAAGCTGCGTGAGTACTGTCGGATCGGGGAGACACGACATGATGGGCTGGGTTAAAGCGTTGGGTAAATTTTAATTATGTAATGTTGAAAGTCTGTATATTTGGGAGGTGTATATGTGCATAAGCGTATAATTTGTATGTTCAGTACCCATAGTGAACTGAGCAGCCGATGCAACAAATTATTATACCAGTAAAAGTCCTGTGATCTGACCCGGACATCCCGGGCTGGCCCCACGGAACAAATCTCCAAATCCGGCACCACAAAGTCTAAGCACAGCGACAAAGGGTGGGGGAGTCAGACGGGGAGTTAGGCCGGAGTAGGTCCGTAGGACAGCGACCCCCATCAATTGACGAATGACGTTTAGACTACCAACCTTAAACCAGTTTTTCCAATGATTAACATCGCATTATTCTCTATCGTCATCTGGATAAACGCCACATCATACCACGGATATCTTACTGGGTATTTGTGATTCGAGGCATTGTAACCAAGCGAGATAAGGATGCCCATTAGTAGCGGGTGCAACAACCAGCCATCAAACAGGTCATTATTACCTTAGATGGCACCAAGTCTCAATGTTTGGCATTGTAAATTCTCTAGCTGTTCATGAGTTTAAACTGTCACATAACGAACGAGTGATAGTGTCTGTATCAGATTTCAACAATTATTCTACACTACAATCCACTCAGCCTCCACAGGGAAACCCTTCCCAAATGCCATCTGTAAAGCCCACCCCTTCAGGTGATAAGTTGAATCCTTTAAAAATATTCGGGTCAAACATCTCGGCCGCAAGCATTTGGAATGTATCCATGCCATCATCATCAAACGGTATAGTATCCGCTATTCCACTGGCTATATCAGTCGTATCTGCCGTTATGTTTGAGCTACCCTTGTGAGAATTTAGAGGGACATCTATTGGGTGATTTATTTGTAAGCTCAGGCTCCAATTGCTGTAAGCTTGTTCTGTTACTTACCTTTGATGCTGCATATTCGGGTCAGACGAGCAATGTATTCAAGGCAGCTCAGAACGAGACTATTGTCGTTATCGAGCTTTTGGAATATCTCTTCAGTCTTGCTGAGTAGACTCTTACAGTGATCTACTGCTACCTCGTCGACTGTGCTTTGGCCATGCCGTGCCCAGAGCAAACGGCCGCTAACGGCCAATGAAGCTGTGAAAACTGTCAAGACAAGGTCAGCGATATGCGCATGTAGTGGAGCGGTACTATAGTCACTCACCATAGTAGAGTGTGAAGTACCAGGCACCGAGGTTGTTCCCGGGTGAGGGATCTGTACTAATAACTGCATGCACAATATCAATAGTTAATTGCGCAGATCGTAAACACTCATGTGCCTCTGCCATAGCAAGCTGTATCATGTACGGCGGCGGTGCATCTACTCTCTTCTCCACCTGAAACAAATGGCGTATCGTAGCGCTGAGAAGTGGCTTGTGTATCAATATACCGACATTATGATACCTAAGCGTGAGGATGACACGTAGTCTGTTCCCTTGTGAGTTGTGGGCCAGAAACTCATCTTCTGACTGGCAGACACGGAGATGACCTGGAAGGCTCCCTGCCCAGAGACGTAGTTGTTTTCGGAGCTCGCCTGATGCTTTCAGTGGAGCCATGTCATCGTGACCTGAGTCAGCGTGGTCCAGGTTCGTTCCATATTGGTCTACTAGCGACTTGCTCATAACTTGGTATAGCCTGAAGGAGACGGACAAGAAGTCTCCTGGGAGGTCAACCGGGACTCCAGGGTTAGACAAAGACATGGGTGACAATCCCGCAACAGATTCGCGTCTGTTGAAGGAATGCATCTGCTCGTCGGCTATACTCGCTGGTCTTCCAAATGCAGTACTAAGCACCTTATCCAGGCAGTATATAACAACCCACGTCCGTCGGCGGTATTCCTGTTGAGTCGAGTCAAGGGACACTCCACTGGATTGACAATGCAGACCCAGCGCTATGGCCGATCGGATGGCTAGTCCGTGATTGTTCCATGCTTGCACTGACCGCTGCGTCCCTTGGCAGTTGAGAACGACGAGAATAAGATAATGTACAATCTCGAGGCTGACGACACGTTTCGATAGTTCGCCGCAGAGTGCCGTTGCTCTCCTATAGAACACGTTGGACTTCTCGAAGCGTTCTTTGGCAGATGAGGATGGAGATTCGCAAGTTACAAAACAACTAGCAAGAGCAAATATCATGTTCAAAGTTCCGAGCCATGTTCTGCGTGCCCTTGTGAAACCGTTGTTTCTGCACTCGTTGTATGTCTTTCGCATGGTATCCTCGCATATGAATGGAAACACGACCCCAGCTGTGTCGAAGTATATGTCCAATAGATTATCCATCTCTTGGACTGACGGTAGAGCTGTGGGAGAGGATTCTGATGTCGCCAAGTCACTGGCAGAGACGGCACGTTTGTTGAGAGATATGTCAGCGGTTACACCATCTCCGGGACCCGAAGGTTGGTTCGAGGCAGAGGGTGCCACAGGCGTGGCCCCGTGTACGGTGGCCAAGGCTCGTAGGAGAAGTTGTGTAAAATTGATGTTTGAGGCTTCACCGTAGTAAACAGACGTCTTCTCTTCGACAAAGGTCATGGCCATGCCATTGGTGTTGGCATCCTCGTCATCAGGCTCCTCCAAGCCAGTGGCACAAGTCTCGTTGGGTCCGTTTTTGTCTCGAGTGTTGGGCCTGGATGGAATAATTGATTGCTCGATGACTGGCTGGCGACATGGTGAATCGGGATTGTCATGGTGGTTCGTGCTGTTGGTAGTGCATGGTGATAGATGGCCTTTGAGAACATCGTTCAATCTTTGAAGGTTATGCTCGACGGAAGCGACACGTTGTTCCAAGTCTGAAACATAGTCCTTCCGGACGATGACATTAGTGGTGGAATCACCAGGTTCGTATAGACAGTTTACTCCAAGAGACTGACAGGATGAGCAAGAAGGTCGGTGGCCATCACATCTACCCTAGCCAGTCAGTCAAAGAAAGGTGCTGGGTAGTCGGGTGAAGTTTCGGGGCAAAAATCCAAGAATGGAACCATGCACAAGAAGCAGACATACCTGGACTTCCGCATCCGGCACGCATTACAGGCCAAGCCGATGCGTCGTCTTTTGTGCGCTGGTGGACCCGTCTCTGAGGATTTCTCTTGGTCATTTTCTGACATTCTCTTTGACGGCATTGATGCGAATGTGGAGACTGTAGCAACACGGGTGGGAAATTATGAGAGGGGCGGGGAGGTCGGGGAGAGATATAACCGTAGCAGGGACAGAGGGCCGTTAAATGACAGTCTTGGTCTCTGACTCGTGTCATATCGCATCCACACAACTAGTCCTCTTCCATGCATACAGCTCGTGCGGGGTTACTTCGGGGCGCCTGATAGATAGTCGTTTTTGCATTTTCCACGTAGTTTTTCCCGCTTATCTAATATGATTGGATGTGGCAATCAATCGGATCTACGGAGTACAGATTATAGTTTTCATATCTTTGATACATGTATATAATCGGGGTTGGACCCATCGGGTTATCAGTTACATGCCATGATCTTCTTTGAAAGGGGGTTGAGGAGAAAAGATAAGACAGCTGAGGATAAACCTTGACTCTTATCGTTTTTAAGGCTAAGCTGGAAGAGGGACACATACTTCTGGCATTCACAAATTACAATAACCGAAGAGAATCTAATTGCCGAGGCAACCCAAGACTAGCGCTCGGACCCCTACCCCATCAAACTCGAGGGTCCGGGGAATGCAGGGTAATCTCAGGTACTAACTCCAGAATATTTGATCAAGTCTTTATTTATCACCTACTGTTCCCCCATTTCAATGCGCAATCAATTGTTGAGTGTGACTCTACATGTCGCGTCCACTCGGGGTTTGCTTGTGGCCCATCTGGTGGTGAAGATGCCCGCAATACGTACTCAATAAAACAACACTTTTGATCACACAAACCTACAAGTCGCGTCAGGTGACAGGGAAGATGAAAAACCCAGATGAATGTTGATTCGTGACACTAAATGCTTTCACCTTTTCGTAAAGTAGGATATCAATGTAGCCAAGGCAAGGACGCGTTTTGATGGATATTTCCATTTGCCTCCTTTCTTTTAGCTTTGTCTCTGTTTACTCTGTGCCCGCTGCCTTGGTCAAATCTACTTACACGAGAGGGGGCCCTTTTCAACATGACTGGGTGGCAAATAGTTTTGTTAAAATGGCTTCAGAGTACCCAACCTTCAGCGTAAGACCCGACCAAATTTACGTACCTCCGACATCCCGTCGATAGAATTAATTTGTCAACTGTACATTTTGAAAAAGGTTCCCTCCCGTGATAATACTTATCGAAGAGTAGTGATGATAATCTCAATTCTTCTCAACTATTGAGAAGTCAACTATATTTATCTATAACATATAAAATGCTAAAGAGTAAAAATAGGGGATTAATCGTCGTATTTGCTACTGTAGGGATGGTTTGTATACAGGTGACTCTATCCTCCTAGGCTGTCGGTAATTCTAGCTGGTCACATGACTTATAGCTGTCCCATGCCCGATCCTCTGGTGTGGTAGTTCCTCCGGGGTTTCTCCGACTTTTCCTGTCATCATAACGCGACCAAACCATCCTGGTAGTCCTGATCAATTATTTTGTAACACTTGGGCCATATCTTGGCTATTGAACACAATAAGAACAGCTAAAAAGGGAATTTACCAATCTGTGAAGCCCAAGGGCCAGAAACTTCTGATGGTCTCGCCTGATAACCGACTTGATGCGCAGGGCGCCTCCGCCCCTGCCAATGCTATGAATGGCCAGGCTTCGCAAAAACGACCTGCTTCTTGGGACAACAACCTGTCGCCAGCTGGCAATCGAGCAGTAAAGAAGCGAGCACTCAGAGCTTGTGTTTCGTGTCGAGATCGTAAGGTGCGGTGCGACGTTGTCAACGGCGGAGTGCCATGCACCAACTGTCGGCTCGACGACGTCGACTGCGTCCTAAAGGCGTCAAACCGAGGCAGACACAACCCCTCCCGCCGTCAGGCCCGCTCGAGCTTGGCGTCGAATGACACAGCTACAAGAGCATCTTCACCTCCGGCTAATGTAAACACGGGCGCTGACACAGCCGCGTCTGGGTCCGCACCTGGCTCAGCTCCCACCACTGTCGTTTGCGCTGCTCCTGGCTACGGCTCTATGGCTCCTAGTCACCTTCAAGAGCGTCATGACGGCCAGCCACTGGCTCATGGTGATCAAGAAACGATACAGGAAAATGACCAAGCCAAGAACAATAGCTGGCACGATCAGCAGGAAGCAGAACAAACGCACGAGGCCCAGTCCCAGCGCAGCGGCACTTTATATGAGGCGCATTACGAACAACAGCCACAGCAGCAACCCATACAAGGGGCTGCGACACGCTCGACACCCTCCTCTCAGCCTGCCAACCCACCCACATCTGACTATCTGGTGGCTATGGCTTTTCAAGGTAAGATCAAAGTATCCAGCTTCACACAAGGAGAAGAAGATATCACGGTCAAGTCACATGGTCTAATTTGGGCGCTCCAGGATGGACTGAACAAGACACTGCAGAGGCTCCTGCTTCTTCATCAAGAATGGACGATGTCAGCGTCTCCGCGAACACGCCTCATACAGACCAAAACCACGGTGATTCGCAGTACCATCTACCATCATATATCAGTCCCTTACCTGCTCATCTGGACAAGCATTACCTTGAGTTCTTATCTATCAAGGACTGCTTGACTATACCTGATAGCCAGTTACGAGATGAACTTCTCCGGATCTATGCCTTTATAGTCTATCCCTTTATGCCTTCCATTGATCTTATAGACTTTCTTGAACCTATTGTAGGATCAAGTGAGGCTGGTACTGTTAGTCTATTGTTATTCCAGGCTATTATGTTTGCCAGCGTCACGTTTGTTGATATGCAACTATTGCAAAGTCACGGTTTTGAGAGCAAGAGAGAAGCTCGAAAAGTCTTCTTTAACCGCGTGAAGCTTCTCTATAGTCTAGGGTATGAGACTGACCGTCTGACTCTGGTACAGTCGCTGCTCCTCATGACATACTGGTACGACTCCGACAGTGACGACAAGCATACGTGGTACTGGATGGGCCTCGCTCTTACTACAGCGCACATAGAAGGACTCCATCGCGACTTGGAGGAGCCGCAGCAGATGAACAAGCAAGGAAGGCTGCGACGCCGGATATGGTGGTCCTGCGTGATAAGAGATCGACTGCTTGGACTCGGCCTTCGGCGCCCTTCCAGAATCCGGGAGGATGAATTCAGTGTCACACAGTTACGACTTGATGATTTTGACATTTCAGCTCCACCACCACCTGCAGTCGCTCGGTTGCTTGTGACTCCAAGCTACACGGGTAAAGATCCAATAAACCGTCAAAGAATGGCCACCCTCTGTATAGACCTCAGTCAACTCTGTATCACAATTGGGCGGATTCTCCACTCCCAGTACACCATTGCTAGCACGCCTGGAGGGGGCTCCAACTACGTGCGAAGAGCTATTGTTCGACCTAGAAGCTCAAAGGAGCAGGCCAGCAGCTTTGCAAAATGCGATGCTGATCTTCAAGAGTGGTTTCAGAATCTTGCACCAGAGTCTCGCTATGTGCCTGGAGCCCGAGATGGAGGGACAGCCACTGCGCAGGTGGAAAACTCCATGATCAGGCTGCATCAGATTCTGCTCTATATGACATATCTCACGGCAATTGGGGCCTTGCATCGGCCCCAGGTCTTCTACAATGGCCCAGATACCATCGATTCGACACGCAAAGTAGAGTCAAGGCGCAAGCTCACTGAGGCTGCCGTGGCCATTACCAAGCTTGCCTTTGATCTACAGTCCAATGGCCAGATGCGACTGGCGCCGACGAGCTGTATCCCGGCGTTTCTATCCGCAGCTTTCATACACTTACTGAATATACGTTCCCCAGATGAGGAAACGCGCAATATCAGCATCGGTCGCTTCTCTCAGTGCCTTGATGCATTGCACCACCTTCAAAATATGTATACCGCTGCCGACGAGGCGGTACAGATCATTAACAATATGCTAGAGAATGCTGGTTTCATGCTGCCTCTGCTTGGTATAGGGACTTCGATGTCAAACGCCAGATCATCAATGGCGGGCAACACAATGTTCACTGGTGGCGGCCCAAACGGAGTCACAGCAGGGAACTCGAGGCTGTTCTCAGAGACGGGGCGCAATCGAGTTGTAATGGCAAATACAACAAGTCCGGTCCCTGTAGCAGAAAAGCCGGTCGCCTCTCAAGAAGAAACGACATCCGCACTAATCCTTGGAGCAGGGCCAACAGGCACTGCTTTCAGTAGGCAACTTTCAAGACAGCCATCAGCAGACCTAAATGTGAACCCATCCGCTACACCAAACTTGATGAATATTTGGAGCGCTGCAGGCTACATGCACTCTGAGAGGGATATACCACTTCCCGCAGACCTGATGGCTGGTATCCAACTTGATCTAGATGCCTGGTATAATATAGGGGATATTATTGATCCAACCTTGATGGGCCTTGATACAGGGATGGATTTCTTAAACTCTTAACGTTACCAAGATACTATAAGAATTAAATATAATTAACAAGAATTGTATACTAATTAAGAAGGTAATAAATAGTATGTAAAGAGGATTACTACGTTAAATGTATTTCAAAGTATGGATATATCTTATTTGAAACTTGACTAAGCAATGCCATCCTTCTTATACTTTGCAATAGCCTCCTTGTCCATTCCCATCTCCTCTA